>PTXO01000184.1:0-13188 GCA_003020785.1 Hanseniaspora gamundiae
AGATAGCAGATGAGGATGATGATGACGAGGATGACGATGACGATGACGATGACGATGACGAAGACAACGACAACGACAACGACAACGACAACGACAATAAGGAAGAAGAAAGTAGAGAAGAAAATGTTGAAGTGAATTCAATAAAACTTGACACCCCTGCAAGTGGAAATAATGATCAACAGGGCGAGCAGCACGATGGTCAAGAAGACCAAAAATCTGAACAGGATGAATATAAGATACAAGAAGGAGAAGATAATGTAGATTACAGTGTGGAGTTTCCTCTGTATCACGAAGCTGTTATCGGAAACATCGAAAAATACACCATATACAAGAAAACGTCGAGAATAGAAGTGACCAACTACTTGAACACGAAAATACAAGACTTCTGTATCGAACATAATATGCAACTGATCATCGGTAATGCGCAGTTTCCTACGGACGACCTATTAGTGGCCTTGAACTACATGGAAGCCGTCGGCCCGTTCAAAGGGATAGAGGTCACTTTGCCACAGAATTATGGAGAGGAAGAGGAAGAGGAAGAGGAGGTAGCAGCAACAAAGACTGGTATTGCAGAAAGTATTGATATTTCTACGTTTCTTTCCTTGAAATGGTCGTGTATCTACTACGACATCATAAATTACTTCTTCTACAAAGAGAACAAAACAGTGTTAAATTTTACTTTGCAAAGATTAAAGGGGAAATGGACCTCTCTACAAAAAAGAATCTTGAACAAGACAAAAGTGTTTTATCCATTTGATGAGCCAAAGGGTTACGAGATAGATGAATTGTGTTTTGATGTGACAAATAACATCAAGTTGAAAAACACAATAAAAAGAGTTGCTCTTCTAAAGTACAGAGCTCTGGAATCCTACGACATCTACAAAAAATACAACCACAACCAAAAGGAATTGATAATCAAATTGAAAGAGTTGAATAACGAGTATACACTGGAAAACTTGCAGAAAAATCAGTTAAAGTCATCAATCTCTATGGAGAATCAGAAAAAAGTGAACAACAGTGCAGGAGTAGGGCGTACCCAAATGATTGAAACCGTCGAAGACATCACCAATAGTGATGGTGAAAGCACGCCGGCAATGGAAGAAGAAGATGAGGATGAGGAAGAGGAGGACGCTGAGATGGACAGCGGAGTGCAGTTCAATCCAATCAACAATAACGTGCACAAGATCGAGTCACCTAATAGCAAGGAGATCATGCTCGCAAACCCCTTAGAAAAACAAAAACCAGCCAAGAAAAACGGCAAGGTTAATAAACCAAAGGGTTCTCCAAGATCTCTTATACAATCTGGTTTGCTCACTCGGCACTTGGAACAGTTGACAGATGAAGAAATTGACCAACAGAACAGCATGCTAATAAAAAGAAACAGTCTTCTTGAAAACACTGTTCACCAATACGAACTTCTATTAAAATTGAAACATCTGCAACGTGAGCTCAGACAAGATATTGAAAACTGATCTTCGATTTGTATATATGCATGTATGATTATCTAGTACAAAATATAAATAAAAATCCCAGAATTAGTGTTCTCCGTTTTGAAAGGTATGTCCTTTACATGAACGTTATACCCTATTTGTTCTATATAGTCAACAAACGTTGTTCTACCTCACAAATTACAATTAGTGAAAATGGCACTATGAGCAACATCAAGCAAAGGAACAAATTATTGCTCAATTTCATTGAGTACTTCAGCTACGCCAATCTCAGACATCTTCCTTATAAGTTCCTCGTCATAGTCGACGGACAATTGTTTAAGTACTGTGTTTTCAAATTTCATCTTTGCTGATGACTTGAAAGATTGGTTATTATAAGTTATCCCACGTATAGTTGAACAGACTTATTTGTATATCAGTCCACCGGTGACCTTGTTCTCACTGCGGATGTGGCCGTAAATCTCTTTCTTAAAGTTTATGTAACACTGAATAGCACCCGAAGGCGTCAACAACTCACACCCAGCCTTGTTTTTCTTGACATTAACATCCCATCTTTGAGTGGAAACCTCTCGTTTTTTCTCCTTGGCTATACTCCAAAATGGAGATCGTTCCATTTTCAAATTCTTTAGAGAAACTAATCACGTAGCATTATTAGTATGCTGATAACCAATGTTTAGAGATGCCGTCGTGATAAGGTTCTGCTCTCTATTAAGCTTTTTGTCAACAACATAAACGAAAGATCTTTTCTTGCTTCTGTTTTTTGCTGAAATCAGTGAGCTCTAGATGCAGCGTAACAAGCTTTAGAATACAAGGGACTGCACCTGTGCCCAATCCATCAATCTACGATCTATAAAAGTTGTCGATTCCAATTGTCTCTACGTTCCCTAATACTAACACATGTGCGTTTCTGATGTTTTTTAGAAGGCACTTTCTGAAGTGCTTGAGTTTTGATAATACGCAAGTTGCATAATTGCCATTTTCAACATCACTCAAAGCTCTCGTGAAAATATAAGATGAGATAGTTTTCGCAAAGCCATTAACCAGACTGTGTGCTTTGAAGCAGTATACACATGTTTCCGCTCACTGGAAGTTTTCTCTCTTCTTTTCTCATGCTATTATGAGTCTCATCTGTAGTGGTGATTAAACCATGATCTCTGAAACTTGAAGTTGTTTTGTTCCACCTAAAAGCAGATTGATGTTAAAATAGTATGTATAAAATAGCATTATAATGTGACATATACACAATGAGAAGAAGAGAGCAGACTGCTCTGGTCACATTCTTTGTTTCCCATTCACTGGAACTAGTAATCTTGAAACTAGAGCCTCCGACGAGTAGTCCGGCTGTAGGGGCAATCACTAGCTGTCTGATAACTTAGGCATGTCTTCAACAGTAGTCATATACTCTTTTGACTCTAAAAATGACAAGGCTTTGTCAGCATAACTCCGAGGACAACCAACAAAAATCGCACTTTGGTCAATATCAAATAGGCGAGCAAAATATTTTCCAATTACCTCAACCACTTGCATCACTGTAACTTTAGACATTTTTGCTAGAAGCTGTTCATCATAGTGTGGAGAAACTTTCATGCCAAAAATGTTTTCAAATTTCCGCTCCCCACAGCTGCTCAAGGAATTAAAGCGGCGCGCAGTGCTTTTGATCTTGGAGCAAACCACTTCATATAACATGTCTGTTGTGATTATACTTTCACCAATAACGTAACTATTAACGGCTTTTTGAGCATTTTTATAACTCGCAATGGCATCTGTGCAATCGGTCAAGTTACACTTGATTTCGTTTTTTTCAATACTCACTGTTACAGTTGCAGAGAAACGATTGTTTTCAGAGTCTTTTAGTTTTGAGAGCGGTGCATTTTTGCTTTTCATAACGCCATCAGCAACCATAATTGCTGCAATATCTTTGTGATCGTACCCAATATTCAAAGAAGTACTTACAATCAAATCCGAAGTTTTCTCACTGTTGGCACTTTTCACATAAACAAATGCTTTCTTTTGTCCTCTGTTACCACCCAAATCAGTAAGTCCATCACAAACTGTAGAAATTTCAGTTACGTGTTGGACAGACTCAGGCCCAAAAGCCTCAATCCATGGCTGAAAAAGATTATTACCTCCAATGTTGTCCAGGCTTCCTAAAACCAATACATGCCAATTTTCAATGCTCTCTAGCAAAGACTTTCTAAACTTTTCAAGCTTTGGTAAAACACAGCTTTCGTAATTATCATTTTCGATGTCGTGCAAAGTTTCTTGAAAAACACTTGAACAAAATAAACTTCCCAAAGAATTGGCTGAGCTATGTTCATCAAAAAGTTTGGTGTTCATCAAAAAGTGTAATAAAGAGCCTGATGAACAAGTGGAGTAGGTATCAGCATACTCTTCCAGTGTGTCTTGTATCATGGTTTTATCAAAAAGTAGATCGTAGAAAAGATGTTTAATCCATTTCACACAATTCCCATACTTTTCTGCCTTTGTGCAAAATCTTATGTCAATAGTATCAAAAGAACTATTGTAACCATAAACGACATCACAATAACCGAACTCCTCTTCTGTGGAAACAAGAACATCTTCGGCAGACATAATCTTTCCATTCGATAATTTCATTGGCATTGAGAGCAATGGAGGTAACAACTCAACATACGGAATCAGTCTCACATCTTCGATGCATCTTGCATTAATCATAAGTTGCACTTCAACAGCGTTTGATGTAAAGTCTTCTACATGAATAAAGAAAGGCAAATTGCTAGGCTTGCTGATTGGGTTTTTGTTCATGAGACTTGTTCCCATAGAATCAATAAAGGGAACAGATCTAGTAGTGTTGAGGTGAATGGTGTCAGCCGGATTCTCTAGAATAAATTCAGTTAACAGGCTCTTTGGGATCTCAGCTTTGGTATTCTGTTGGACTCTCTGTAAAACATTTTGCAATCTCTTTGATGCTTCTTTGTCGCAAGTCAAATTTCTCTTTGCAAACTCTGCTGCATTTTCTTTGTTCAGCCTTTGAAGCAACTCTTTGCTTTTCTCACTGATGAAAACACTTGGCGCATTTCTCGAGATCCACGTATCTAGTACAGCTTGCCAATCCTCTTCTGTGTACGAATCAATAACATGGAAATTATCTTTATTGTGAAAATATGCGGGCAAGGCATTGCCATTGTTCTTTCCGGTATTGTATAAAAAGTCTTTAATACAGGAATGTAGAATGTTATCTGTGCAAATGTACTTGGAAGCGTCATTGAATTTTTTCTTGGCCTGCATAATGGTGTCTTTCATTCTCTTCATATCAACTTTTTGAGTCTTAAAAAGTTCCAAACACATTTGTTTCACTTTTTCCAAGTTGTCTTTGTCGAGTCCAAGCAAATCAATGCTCATAATAGATCGGTAATAATAACTCGCACTGTACGTGCACATGTAAAACAAAGCGGGTTTGCTTGTATCTGTAACGCGCATTTCTGACATGACATCTATTAGATACTGAAAAACAATGTGCAAAGATAGGTTCAAAATGGACTCAGTAGAGAGGGCAGTGATCCATGAAAACCTCATCTCAAGAGCATCATTGTGAATTCTGGGCACCTGAATGACTTTTTCCACTGCCTCATTGTAACCACGCTGTGGGTTCAATGTTTTGGCTGAATCAGTTTCAACAAATGGTCTCACTCTCTTGTCAGCAATCACCTCAAAGGATTGATCAATTTGTGTCATGAATTCCAGCAAATCTGCCTTGGATATAGCACCGTGAATGATCACACACATGTTATCTGGAGTGTACATATCTTTGTGAAACTTTTGGACTTCTTCAAGAGTAAGATCTTGTATGCAACTAGGTATCCCTTCTTCCTCAAATCGGTATCCACTCTTATCATCAAAGATAGTATTGTTCTTTGTAGGCTCGTCAGTTGTCCAAGCGGATCGTGATATTCTCTGTTCAGCTTTCAAAAAGATCTCGCCGTTATTTTTGAAAGTTTCCGGGCTTACGTAATGAACACAATTGATGAAGGCTTCCTCTGTCAAATTTGGGTGAAACAAGTGATCGAGAATAGCAGGAGTCATTTTTTTGAAACTGTTCCATCCAACACTGGTCAACTGAAAAATCGTGTGGTCTTTTTTGGTCGAAGATTTAACTGAAGACATGCATATCTCTCCTGCCTTTGCTAAAAAGTCATTGTATGCATACTTTTTTGAGCCAGTAAAAATCATTTTCTCTAAAGCAAACGGAGTTCCTTTGCTATCAGTCATTTCAGTCGCAAAAACAAAATGACCTTCCACAATAGGAGACTCAATGGAATCTATGTGAATCAAGCGCATTTTGGATCTTGTCGAAACATACTTTTTTATTTTGTATGATACAGCGTCATTCACAACGAAGGACGATTGTTCGGTGAATGCCATCGCTCAAAAAATCTCTTATTGGGGTTCAGCCTATGATGATATTTGGATTGAAGGGTTGTACTATCTATTTCTAGAGTGTACGTGTAATTTTTATAAAAGCAAAATATGAAAGAGTTGCTTGACGTGTGATGTCGTCAAGCGATTAAATAATAAACGATGGTGGTTGAGGAGGTATATAGTTTTAGTTTTGGATTTCCTTGCAATTGCTTCATGCAGGAAAGCAGGGTCCTTTTTTTTTTTGACTATTTTTCTATATTCCACAACGGGTCCAGCCTTTCTTTTTTTTTGACCCTCAGGTGTCGTACCCTTATCCCCGTCGTAATGCGCTAGCGTTTTGCGCAAATGGCTTTCAAACAAATTCTCCAGTAGAGAGTAGAGAATTTTTTATATGCCAATGCCATTCAACAATGTGTCAGTCATAGTGGCCTAGTCAAATAAAAAAAACCCCCAAAAACAAGGTATCTGTGCCTTAAGTATGAGCTCCGGTGAACAACTATTTCAATGAAATCAACTGTCGTTGAAACAGACTCAAGAATGGCATGGTTCGCTTTGAGTAGCAGTTAATTTACAATGTTATATAGAACGTTTTTACAGAACCAAACCTGAAAAGGTTTTTGAAACTGTTGATATTCTCCAAAAGCAATATAGAAAACTCGCATATCTATCTACATGATGAATTGGGCAATCAATCCTGGACTTTGAATACCGGCATCTCCTCAACAACAGTTTTATAGTTTTCAGATTCCAAATACTCAACAAATCTGTCTTTGCTGCTTGTTTCACAATTTATAAAAACGGTACTACAATTAGGATCAAACAATGGCACGAAATATTTTTCAATTGCTCTAATCACTTGAGGCTCATCAACCATAGATATCTTTGACAATAGTTTTTCGTCAAAGTCTATTGGTAGTTTCTTATTGAAAACGGTTTCATACTCATTTTTTTCACAGTTGTTTTCAAACTCATAATTGCAGTTAGTTACTCTGATCTTGGCACAAACAACATTGTATAACATGCTTTTGCTTACTTTGTTTTCACCATTGACATAGTACTCGACTACTTTTTTGAGGTTGTTGTACGATGTAATGGCATCAGCAGCACTTAGTATTTGACATTTAATTTCATTTGACTCAACACTTGTGTATATAGACTGTGTGAAACTGTTCTTTTCATTGTCATACAAATTTGTGAATGCTGTTTTCTTAAATTGCAAAACCTTCTGTGCTACTAAAACAGCTGGATAATCTTCATGATCGTAGCCAATGTTCAGCGAAGTGCTTGCCACAATAGAGGACGTCACATCTTTATCGGATTTATCAGTCTCACTATTGACATACACGAACGCTTTGTTTTGGCTTCTGTTTCTGCCCAACCCCGTAAGCCCAGAACTTATTGTTGGAAGATCAGGAACCGTCACCACGAGGCCTGGCCCAAACGCGTTCACCCACGGGCTATACAAATTTTTGACGCCAATCGCAGTCAAATGTCCGAAAACCAGCACGTGTGAGTCCTTAATGTTGTCCAGCAATAGTTTTCTGAATTGCTCAAGTTTTGGCAAAACGCTCTTTTCAAAATCCCCTTTTTTGATGTCTTCTAAAGCTGCCTTCAAAACCCCTACGCTAAAAGTGTTGCCTAGAGCATTGATTAGACTGTTTTTTTCGAAGCACTCTTTATTTATCATTGACTTGAAAACATCGAAAGGCAATAGGGAGTGAGAACAGTCCTCGATAAACTCTTCCAAAACTTCTGTGACTGCAGATTCTTCGAATACCATATCACAAAAAATGTGCTTGATCCATCCGACACATAATTCATATTTATCAGCGTCTGCCATGAAAACTAAGTTAATTGTATCCGACGATAAGTTATCTCCATACGTTTTTTGGCCATGTGAGATTTCAGCATAAAGAGTATCTTTTCGTTTCAATGATTTTACTTCCTGCTGCGAAATGACAGACCCGTCAGGCATTCTCATAGGCATTAAGAGTGATCCACAAAACACATGATAAAACGGCAATAAGTTGGGATCCTTGATGCATCTTGGATCTAGCTGAACATTGATCTCAACAAACCGACAGGAAACGTCCACGGTATACATAAAAACTGGCAAGTCGTCTGGTTTGTGCACAATGACTTTCTTTGCCAAGTCTGTTTCTGCACTTCCGATTGAAGAAACCGCTTTGTTTCTGTTGAACCTGATCGATTCAGCTGGATTGTCTAGCCATATCTTGGATGCAATATCCTCTTCTGGCATTTCACGTTTAATATTGATATTGGCTTTGTCCAGCAATTCTTGTAGCTGTTTGGAACCCTTTTCTCCATATATCGCAGCGTTTTTAGCACTTCTTTCTTCATTTTCTTCCTCTTGTTCTTCAAACAAGTCAACTATTGGTTGACTCACAAAGATAGCTGGCTTATTTTGACAAATCCACTTGTCGTATAAATTTTGCCACTCAACCTCAGTATATGATTCTAAGACATCAAAAAAGTGTATATCATCAAAGAAGTTTTTCAGTGATTGTTTGTCGTCAGAATCTTTGTTGTACAAAAACTCTGACATACAAGAAATCAGAATGTCAGCTGTATTCTCGTATTCGGAGTCCTTGAATCTACGTTTTGCAAATTTCACTGCTTCTTTCATTTTTCCAATCTCGATTTTGTGTGTTAGTAGAAAGTTTAGAATACAGCTTTTAGTATCTTCTAGATCATCTATGGGAATTTCGTGAAAACATATGTTCATGATGGTTCTGTAATAGCTATCTGTTCTATGCAAACAATGGCTGAATTTCGGTTTATCAACATTAACGAATTGTTGAGAAAGAATCGATTCCGATCCAATAGTCAAATATTGGAAAAGAACACGTAGCGACACGTTTAGGAGTGGGTCTGATGCTAAAGCATTGATCCATGATAATTTCAACGATGGGTCTTCTTCGTCCTCCCTTGGAACTTGAATCGCCTTTTCCACTATTTCTAGATCAAAACGTGGTACCAATGTTTGTGCAGATTTGGTATCCATAAAGGGCCTCAATCTTTTTTGCGTTGATGAGTCCAAAGATTTATCAATCATATCCATATACTCAAGCAAATCACTTTCGACAATATCACCAAGAATGATCAAACACATATTATCAGGAGTATACATTTCCTTGTGATACTTTTTGATATCATCCACTTTTAGCTCTCTTATGCAACTTGGCAAGCCCAATTCTGAGAATCTGTAACCACTCTTGTCGTCAAATATAGTATTGTTCAGATCAGGTATATCTGTAGACCAGGGGGAGTCTTCCAAAGCATACTCAGCGTTTAAATATGCACGACCCTTATCCTTAAAGGATTTTGGATCTACATAATGAACAATGTTGGTAAAGTATTCCTCTGTCAACGTTGGATGAAATAAGTGGTCAACACAAACAGGCGCAAACTTTTTGAATGAGCTCCAACTAACGCTGTGCAGCTGGAACGCGGTATGGTCTTTTCTAGCCCACGCTGTGGTTGAACTCAAACATGTGTCGCTGTTCTTCGTCATGAAATTGGCATAGGGAAACTTTTCTGATCCGCCGAAAATCATTTGTTGCAACACAGTTGGCAAACCGGAATTGTCGTGCATTTCTGTTGCAAATACAAAGTATCCCTTCACCCCCGGAGAAACAAACTTGTTAATATGAACTAGTTGCATTTTGGATTTAGTAGAGATGTACTTGTTGATCGTGTAAGGGAAGACATCAGCAGATTCGTACGATGATACTCTAGTGAATGTCATTATTATTATTATTATTTTTTGGTTGTTGGTTGTTGGTTTCGTTAACACAAGAGGTAGAAGATTATAAACACTAAAAGTACTAATGAAAAGTTGAAATCTTACAAGAGTATCCATCCATGTACATGTTAGACATCAATCTTATGAATAATTATCAGCAACAGTCTTGAAATCCTATTAGCACTTTCAATACCAGTACCCACTGCTTATATACGGGATAAACGATTGACCAAAGGGACGCCTCTGAACTCTTAAGTGCAAGATGTTCCATTTTCTTCGCAGTTCAAATGATCTGGACCCTGTTGGAATCACATAGGGGCTTCTTGCGATCTGAACAAAAAAAAAACACACCACTCAAAAACACAAATACCTGTATAATTGTGCATTCTCACTGACTCGCTTAAATCCGCGTTTAAACCTCCGTTAAAAAAGAAAAATGCAATGCAATAGTTAACTAAATGCGAGCTTTCAAATTTCGTGCTGCACACTCCAAAGGTTGACTACAACACCACAATATCTGTTTGCAGTTGCAGAATAGTAATTTGAGTACTGCAAACGAAAATACATCTTGAAGAGTTGACAACTCGATTTCACACTTCTTCTTTTTTTCATGAGAGAGAGCGAGAGTGAGAAAGACACTGCTGCTGGATCGGAAACGTATGTATTATTGACTTAGTAAGTACAAATCAGAGTACTATACCCTTTTGAAGTAACCCATTGGAAAAAACAGCATCAAAATTCAGTCTTGATCCTTTTATCGAAAACCATTGTCCTAGACTTCATGAATTATTGAAAGCTTTACGTCTCAGAGGAACAATGAAAAGTTACGATCTATTAAAAGAGTCTTGAACAAATGAAAAAAATATTGGACTGTCGTCATCACAAGGAGTCGGGCGGATATGTTGCTGATGGGGGCATGTGTTTTCCGTCAGGAATGCTTACCTGCTACTTGGTTGTCCTACTCGCACGTGTCACGTGACTGTGTGTACTTTTACAAGTGATTTGCATTGTTTATCGAAACAGTCAGAAAATAATGGATTACACCACACAATCTATTGGAAGAAGCAGCCATCTCACCGCAAACAATAGCTACTTCAACAAGCGTCGTAATGGATTTCACCAGTGACAACATCAACACTGATTCCCAAGTAGTGCAAAACACACACAGCTTGAACAAGTCAAGCATTTCTCACACCAAAGACATACAAGATTCACCTCGTTCAAGTAGTAAACGAAATAAAAAACTGAAAACAGCGCACAGTTCTAATATAGATCAAAGCTCTTTTCCAATTATACGTCAAGGCCAGTTCACAGATACTTCATTCCATTTCCAGACAAACACTAGTAAGGCGAATAGTGAGTTGGAAGAAGAACAGGACGAAGAGGATGAGGATGTTAAACAGCTAGAACTTATAAATCTCAAGGAGGTTAAGTTGAAATTGCTAGGTCAAAGGCAGGCATTGATCAGAGAAGTTGAAACATTAAAAACACAATACGGCACACTATTAACTGATAGAGCCACGCACTCGGTTCTTAATCAAAACGAAGATAATATTTACGAAAAGTTGTTCTCTATACGACTGGAATGGCAGATGAGCAGGAAGACTGGATTGAAACCATCTCCTGAAATTGTCAAAAAGAGTGAAATAGATACATCAGTGGAGCAAAAACTCCTGTATGTCTCACCTCTGGGACAATTAGAAGAAGAAGTTCAGCACACGTCTGATTACAATCCTCTTGTAAATATATCAGAAAGACAAAAGTATTTGGAGGAACAATACCCACTGATAACAATCATCAAATGTGAACACAACAAAAATGATCTCACAGCTACCATCGATATTGATATTGACGGTTTTAGATACGATATCCACTTAAGTCAGAATTCTTTGAATTACTGTTGTAAAATTGAGGGTGATTTCGATGCATTAAACTTAAAAACGAAAAAGTCCAAAGATAATTTACACAACATTATAAAAAATTGTGAAGACACAGGGAATCTTGCGAAAACTATTGAAATGCTATACTCAATTGTGGACTCCAAAAACAGTAGAAAGGAATACAAAACACAAACTATGAAAAAGTTTATACAATACTACAAGAGTGCCAGTAACTCTCTTGACAGTTGGATAGTTCTTGATGGGTTTTATCCCAACAAAACACAGGTACGGGTCGTGTGGGACGTTGAAGTAGAATCAAGAGGAAACGTTCAGAATGTTATTAGTGCTACCACCAATTCCATGAATGACAACTCCAACCTCCACATGTTCATCAAGAAATACGGCTTACTCATCGGAATACATAAATATCTTGCAAATGTCTTACAAATTATAGAGTAAGAATGTTATATAAAATACAAAATCACTCCTCAGGTTTTTCATTCCTTTGCATCTTTTTCATAACAGACTGCATGATATTTTTCTTTCCAACTTTGAATATCTTCATCAGACTGGTTTCAAACCCCAGAACTGAGTCTTGGTACTTCTTCTTCTTTTTACCCCTGATTCCCAAAACGGTGGCCATTGGGATGTCTTCAAATTCGCTGAATATTTTTAGATATCCCATTTCCTGTCTTTTTTTATTGCTATTACGATGAGACTCATAGAGTTTTTTTTTGAACTCCTCTTGAGCCAAAGAAATATCACCTCCAGCGTCTAATAAAGTGTTGCCCTTTGGAACAGTGATATTCAAAAGTCTTTCTTCTTCCGCACTAACCATGTTATTCAAGTTTTTACCAAATTTAGTCATTTTGTTCTTTTTGGAATCTGTGACAACTGAGCGCAGTGACTCTTTCTCCTTATTGATATTTACATTTTCAGCTTCATAGCCGACGGGTTTGGGTTTCAAAAGAACTTGTTTCACTGAATGGGAAGCGCCAGACTTGACTTTTAGTTTCTTGACACTGACTGGTTCGACAGTTTCAGCCAGGCTTGGAGATTGCGCATCAGAAAGTGGTGGGCTCTGTGAAAGACTCGTACTGTGGCTGTTTGTCTCTTGGTCGTTTTTCAAAGGTGTGGGGCCTTCATGTGCAACACCGGTGCCGTTATCCGGTTTATTGTCGTTGGCAAGCTCTTGTTCTCCTACGCTTTCTGTTGAGGTACCTTTTGGTGCTGAAGCGGAAACCAACGTATCAGAGCCGTTAGATTCTACAGGCAACTCGTATATATCTGTTTGCCCACCATTTTTTAAGCTTAGGTATCGTTCCAAGAATTTTGCTCTTTGGACATTTTGTGTTTTGTAAAACGCTAGCTCTTCCTCTGTATCAACGTCAACCGTGTTGTGAAATTTGGATATAGCAAACTTGTTGGTTGTGGCATCAAAATTAGAGGAAAGACCTTTGAACTTGGTTAGTGATTCTTGAATAGCGCTCTCACTGCCATCTGTTTCCAAGTGAACATATGCCAACCATACCAATATATCTACTCTTTGCTGAAACTCATAAAGACCGTTATCTAATATGTCAAAAATCGAAATGTGTGCTTCTGTAGCATTGCCGCTACTCTCTTCACCCACATTTGAACCTTCTGGCTTGTCTTCATCTTTGGATTTCTTCAATTCCACATATGGAACCAAGAA
>PTXO01000185.1:0-12806 GCA_003020785.1 Hanseniaspora gamundiae
CCACTCTTATACGATTCGATAAGAACAATTATAATAATTTTATAAAGGTATAGTTAAATATGTGTATATTATAATTATATATATCTTAAATTGTTTGTAAGTGAGTTTTGATTATACCATTGTTTGATCTGTTCAAGGAGTGTTTAGTTTAAAAATACAAAGAATAGTTTATATCAATATTTTAAATCAATAATAATCGGCTGTTCTTAGAAAAAAATAGTCTGTGCTATCTAATCTCTATCTGTAACCCATTCACTGTGAAAAAAAACAAAGAAAATACCGGTACATACTACAATATACAATGGGTATCAAAGATTGGCTTGGTTCTAGTTCCAAATCTAGTTCCAGTTCTAGTTCAGCATCCAGTTCCAGTGGGAAAAGTGTCTCACCGAAAAAGGAACAGGCATTGTCACAAGTACCGATATCAGTAGGTTCACCAGTGCTTAAACATAGTGACAAGAACGATAATGAAAAGAAAAATATTGATTCAACACAAGAAGTTAAGATATCTAGAAGATCGACTTTAAAAGGATATTTGAAAAATTCGTTGTCCGGATCCGGAAGTTCTAAAAAAAATAGATCAATTAGTAGTAACAGTAGTGTAAATACTCCATCCCCACCACCACCACCATCCACACCATTATCTGCACCATTGTCCACACTATCCGAGGAAACTCCCTCGGATCCAAGAGAGTTGAAACAAGTATTGACTCAAAATACCATTGTGGTATCGGATAACAATAGTGTAGGGAAAAGTTCTTCCAAGTTGAACTCTGAGGCTGAAGATGATAGTGAAACAGATTCTCATACTATTTCTTCATCTGTATCTTCTGTTGATCTAACAATAGGATCGAATATTTCAAGTACCAATGATAATAATAGTAATAACGAACCAAACAATGCCATTGTTAAGAAACCAGGATCGCATTTGAGGAACGAAATAACTAAAGAAGAACTGTTACAGAGTGACTCAGATACGTGTTGTACCCCAACGATCCCAATCCCTGTTGCTTCGTCGTCATATTCTTCCTCTGCATCACCATCGTTTCCCCCTTTGCCTTCGACTTTCCCATCTTCTGCATTGTCTTCGTCATCGTCATCCTCATTCGAACCTGCTATGTCCAGTATAGATCATGATCGTCTACCTTCATCTGCACCATCCTCTGTGCCGTCTTTGACTTCTAGTAATCGGGTTCAAAAAATGATGCATGATGTAGCACATAATCATCATAAACTTATCAAAGAAGAATTGAATGCTCAACAGTATGAAGTTTGTAAAGAGAACAACAAAGTTTTCGGAATTGAGAATTTTGGAAGTAGTTGTTATTTCAATAGTATTGCACAATGTCTTTTCAATATTGATGAGTTTAGAGTCAAATTGATTACTCCATTGATTCCAGAAGAGAACCACGATAAGAAGTTTACATGTCATCCATTAAAACCAAGATATTTTACCAAGAATTCCCTATCAGTTTCTTCAAACAAACAGAATAATAAAAACTCAGATAGTAAAATTATTAGTACAGATGACGTTTTATCGAAATTGAGTACTTCTTATGATAGAGTGATTGTTGGTAGATCCACGAGTGATAAGAAGCACCATTCTTGCGAAACTAGAAAGAAAAACGCATTGTTGAAAGGTCCAGTATTGACTATTGATCACTTATCACCAAATTATCACCATATAACAATCAATTGGGAAAAAGATGATTCTAAAATACTATACTATTGTTTGAAAGATCTCTTTGAATACATTGTGGAAAATAGATACAATACTGGTGTGATATCGCCTATCAAATTCATTACAGCGTTGAGAGCAGTAAACTGTATGTTCAATACTTCGATGCATCAAGATGCTCAAGAGTTTTTAAATTTCCTGCTAAACTCTATAAGTGATTATTTGAATGCTTTCCACAAAGAAAATTTTGTAAATGATATTTTCCAAGGTATTTTCATCAACAAAACTAAATGTTTGAATTGTGAAACTGTTACATTACGAGATGAACCATTTTTGGAATTTTCAGTAAACATGTCCAAGAAGTTCAAAGACGTACAGAGTTATTTCGACAACTACTATCAAAAGGAATCCCTAAATGGCGCCAACAAGTATCACTGTGATCATTGTGGTTCATTAGAAAATGCCGAAAGACTTACGGAGATTGGGAAATTACCAAAAGTTTTAATATTACATTTGAAAAGATATCAATACAGTGAACGAGAGAATCAAAATATTAAATTATTTAATAAAGTGGAATATCCAATTAATTTGAAAATCTTATACAATTCACAAGAAGAAAAAGAAGAAGACGGTTCAAAACCCCAAGGAGAGAAAAAAATATTCAAAAATTATGAATTGATCAGTATTGTGATCCATCTAGGAGGAGGACCGTCTCATGGACACTATATTTCGATAGTTAAAAACGAAAGATTGGGTTGGTTATTGTACGATGATGAAACTGTTGAGAGTGTTGAAGAAAAAGATGTTTTAAAATTCTTTGGTGATATGGAAGATTTGTCCACTGCTTACATGTTGTTTTATAAAGAAGTTGAAACAACTCTAAACGATAATGTAAAGAAAGATAGCAATGTTGATCTAAAAGATAAAGATAAAGAGAAATTGATTAAAAAAGAGAGAAAGTAATTGAACCTGTATTACAAGGAAAATGTACAAAGATTCATAAAACAAGATTCACTACTAAGAAGCAAGTTGGAAGATGGTAGAAAATCTAGTATATCTTCATCTATATCCACAGATAGCGTACACACACAAGGAAGTAGTGTTAGTAGTAATTGTAGTAGTTCTAGTAGCTCAACTAGTAAAATGAAAAAAAGAAGTTCCAAACTATTCAGTGGATTTAAAAAACACGCTTTAGGAACAGAAAGCAGCAGTTTGAACAATAGCACCACCAGCATAAAGGAAGAAGCAGAAAAGGAAGATACCCAACAAACTAAAGAAATCATAGCTTAAGTGTATATATATATATATATATATAAATGTATATACTACCACTATATAGGAGCATTGGTGAACAAATAAGAAACACTTTCCCCGTTATGCAATCTTCTAATGGCTTCAGCCAATGTAGGACTTATATCTATTTGATCTAAAATGGCTAGATCTGAATTAACTGGCACAGTATTTGTACAAACGACTTTTGATAGTTTTGAATTTGATAGTTTTTCATAAGCATCTCCACTGAAAATACCATGTGTTACAATAGCTATAACTTCTTTGGCTTTCCCCTCACTTAGTAAAACTTCTGCTGCTTTGCACAATGTACCACATGTATCGGCCATATCATCAACCAATAAACACGATTTTCCAGCAACATCACCAACAAGAACCATTCTACTAACTTCATTAGCTCTTTGTCTTTCCTTGTGGATCAAGGCAAAATTCAAATCCAATTTATCAGCTAGGGATGCAACTCTTTTTGCACCACCTGCATCTGGAGAAACCAGAATGGTGTTTTGGAAATCGGTTTTATTTTTAATATAATTCAATACACTTGGTTCTGCATATAAATTATCTACTGGGATACTGAAAAAACCTTGAATTTGAGAAGCATGTAAATCCATTGTAATAACATGATCTGCACCTGCAGTAACAATCAAATTGGCTATTAATTTAGCAGTAATTGGAGCTCTAGATTTATCCTTTTTATCTTGTCTTGCATAGGGGAAACTTGGAATGACAGCAGTGATTCTTCTGGCAGAAGCTGTTCTACAAGCATGGATCATGATCAACAACTCCATCAAAAAGTCGTTGATTTCTTCTTGTCCACATCCAGTTTGTATAATATAAACATCTTCATCTCTTATACTTTCACCAATGGTAACTGATGTTTCCTTGTTCGAATACTGATATACGTTTATTTTCGATAATGGAATTCCTAATTTTTGACATATTTTTTCAGCCAACACTGGATGAGAGTAACCAGCTAAGATTTTTATACTGTTTGAAGACATTGTTGTGGCTAGGGGGGCGATGAGTTTTGAATGACTTTAGTCTTGTTTAGTTGATTTTATGTTTGGAATTATTTTGTTATCTATGAGAGCAAGGTAGCATTATCATCACCATTCACCCAAAAGTGCCGTGANTGTAACGAGTAATAATCATTGAAGTTTAGACATCTTAATCATTTGTACGAAATAAGTGGTCATACAACAAAGATCCATCATTGTTTCGAATATCTATCTGCTCAATATAATTCTTAATATTAGAAAAGAAAGAAAAAAGTCATTGAATTAACATGTGATGGTTAAATTATAGAGCATTAAAAGAAATTAAACAGTTACAATCAGTAGCAGTAGTCAAAATAGCAAAAAAACGTGAAAAAGAAAAAAAAAAAACATAAAAAGCACATGACATTGACAATGTGACGTCGTATAACGTGACTAGTGTTTTTTTCTTCCCCTATTATACTATCAAATATGAACAGCCACGTGACTCACTTAATAGATTAGATATTATTGTTTTTATGCCATGTAGTCCGATACTATGCTATACACCGAATTGTGGGGGGGTTTCTCTCAACGTCAGTCCGAACAACAAACCTAGTCCATGTGACAAACCATTAGGTTACCCCGTGTCATATTGGTTCTTTTTTGTACCTCTCTTCTTTGTTGCATAGTTCTTAAAAAATAGTGTTCTAGAGGAATTTGTTGAATATTTGTACCAAAACGTATGTGTTAGATAAGATCATATTGATTAATCCTTATTGAGGAAGAATCAGTGAGAGAAGAGGAAAGAGAAAAACACCAAAGCATAACAATGGCCACAATACAGGCAAACAAGAGATTAAGCAAAGAGTACAAAAACATCATAACCAATCCTCCACAATACATCATTGCCAAACCTAATGATGACAACATTTTAGAGTGGCACTATGTGATTGATGGACCTCCTGATACGCCATATTTTGGTGGACAGTACCATGGGACGTTGGTTTTCCCAAGTGAGTATCCGTTCAAACCACCTTCAATCCGTATGATTACTTCAAACGGTCGTTTTAAAGAAAACACGCGTTTATGTCTTTCCATGAGTGATTTTCATCCTGAATCTTGGAATCCTACATGGAGTGTTTCTACTATATTTATTGGTTTATTAAGTTTTATGACTGGTTCTGAAGAAGCTAGTGGATCTATTACTACTTCTGTGGAAGTTAAAAAAAAATTAGCTCGTCAGAGTCATTATTTTAATGCAAAGACAAATATACGTTTCCAAAAAATTTTCCCCGATCTGGTCAAAGATTTTGAACTTTCCGTAAAGGATAGTAATAACAATTCTTCTCAAGTTAATATTAATGGAGACCATTTTTTAGGGATTGATCACGAAAATCAAATGGAAAGCCGAAGACAGTTTGAGCGTGCTAAAAATGAAAAAGTTATATCTATAAATGAAATTGAAGATCCAGAAGATAGAATACGTGCTGAATTGTTGAATGCATCGTCTTCGTCGTCGTCGTCGTCGTCGTCATCATCGTCATCGTCATCAAATGCGGTTACTGGTATGTTTACTAAATTGGTTAGTTATTTATCAATGGCTGTCGCATTTGTCGGTATTGCCTACATTTACAAATACATCATGAATTAAACTTGTTTTCTTTACATATTTATATATATATAATAGTATGAACCAATCTATGTGTTAAAACAGTTCAAGTTTTAAAACTATTTTACCATGAGCATGTCCTTTTTGTAAATATTTAAAAGCTTCATCATATTTTTTCCAATCGTATACTTTATCTATAATTGTTTTTTTAATAGTTTGATTAATTAGTAATTTTTCAACTTGATTTTTCCAATCGTGATAATATGATTGACTATATTTTAAATTTGGATAAAATTGGAAAAAAGTATATGTGAAATTCCATGTCATTTTAGACCATAACGATCTATTTACTCCTTTAAAATTAGTCGATGATGATGATGAATAGATATCTTTAAAATAGTTGAATTTATAATCACCAACAGTAGTAATGTATTGTGCATTTTTATTAAAGATATCATCAGAATGTTCAATTAAATCATATCCACCAATATAATCTATAATTAAATCATATTTCCCCTGTTCATATGGTGTTGATAGTATAGAATTATTAGTTGTATATTCAACAATTTCACAATCTTTAATCATTTTACGCAATTTAACAGAATTTTTACCGTTTAGATAATTTATGAAAATTAAATCATCTATTAAATCAGGAAATTCAGATTTAATTATATTTTTTGAATAATCTGAACATATAATTGTTATTTTCTTGGTACGAATTTTATAATAATATTTTAATAGTTGAATAGTAAACATCCCCATATTCGAACCACCTCCATTGATCAAAATATTTGGTTCATCGATTAAATCATTACTATTTGATGGTGCAATAAGTTTTTGTAATGATGGAATTGAAGATAATAAAGAATATGAAGCACCAAGACAATATGTAGTTGAACTTGCCTCTTCTGAATTTAAATAATCAGGTTTATGGAAAAAAACATCTTTTTCAATATACAACTCTATAGATGTTTGTAAAGAACCTTTACCTAAATTTGGATGGAAAAATGTACCCATTAATATATCGTCTTGTTTGTATAATGTACGATCTACATTGGAACCCATATGAGTAATCTTCCCAACAAATTCCCTTCCAAGACCTGTAAAAGAGTTCATATTTGTTGTATAACTGTTGAATATTTTCAAATCTACAGGATTCAATCCAACATAAAGAACTTGAACCACTATTGAATTTTTATTAATAGGTAGTTTAATCTTAATGTCATATGTAAAACTAGGTGGTGTATTCTTACTGTAAAAAACTATACTCTTTGTTGGAATATATTTAACCGGTCTTAATGGTCTTGCTACTCTGTGCAGAGTCAGTGGTTGTTCTATTTCCTTTGGATCTACCCATCCATCTTCATTAGACATCATGTCTTATTCCTGGTTTTCTTGTTCTTGTTCTTATCATTATCTTTATGTCTATACTGTGTAAAGTATACTTGTTTGTTTAATTCCTACCAAGATTATTATTGAGATATTTTCTCATATTTATTTTTTTCGCTTTCTATCTATATTAATTATTATTTTTTTCCTCTCTCTCTCTCTCTCTCTCTCTCTCTCTTTATAATTTCCCCTACTAAAGTATCCTTAAATTATTTTCCTCTTCATCCTCTTCTACAAAAATACTATATCCTATGTTATATACAACTGATCATGTGATATGCTCATATATTATTCAAAAACAATGTTATATACATGTACTAATGGAATACACACACACACATGTATATCACAAATTCCTTACTGATAATATTATCTGTGGGTAACTATTAAAGTTACTAGCACTAACTAACAGTATAAGTACTCTGACTCAATTCATTGAATGATTAAGCCGTGACTGACAAACTTACAAATACCTGGGATATCGGTATATATATGGATACAACCTATATTGTGATCTTTTTTTAATTCACTAGTACAGTAAAAAATAATAATAGTCATGATAATAATGATAAAAAAAGTACCCTGTGTTTCAACAAATGATGAGGTATAATAACCGTTAGTCTATCTTTGTATGTGTGTGTGTCTCTCTCTATATCTCCATATAGCTCTAATCAACAGGCATACTTTCATTTACTTCTTCATAATATTCTTGTAAATCTTCTTTATCAAAAATAACCTGTATCATTAATGAACAACTTGGACAGATAGCAACGTCGTCTCCATAAAATAAATCATCAATATACACTTGAAACTTATCACCACATGGACACGGATAGTTAAATGTCTTTGTATCCGTATCAAATGTCATATCCTCAATTTCAATCTGATCATAAAACGATGACATCTTTTTTTTTATATAATTTTATGTCTCGATCTTTTTCTTCTGTTTCTTCTTTTTCCTTTGACTTATTATCTTAGATGTATTAAGCTATTATATCCAAGATCAACCGTTACAATATACATTCACAACTTTTCATCTCATCTTCTTTTCTTTTTTTTTCCTCTTTGTATTTTGTATTTTCCAAGTTTCTTGAAATATTTGTTTATATTTATCTTAATGAGATTGTTTTTTTTTTTGTGACATTTTGTTTTTATGAATCATTGTCATAGCACCCATGCATTACAACCTGATTTTACATTTTAATTATTTTGATTGTATTTGTTTATTTTAGTTTTTTTGTTTTGATTTTTTTTGTAAAAGTCTAAGAATTGTTTTTGGTTTTTTTATATAAATAAATCTCTGTACTATTCTTCTCTATAGAGTCTATTAATCTTTGTTCAAACTCTTGTAGTTATTGCTCCGGTCTGCTTACATTTGAGCCTGACCTGCCATAACCATATACTGTATACATACGCACAATCTGCCTAGAGTTCCTTTAAGTATATATCTCCTCACTTTCATCAGAAACAATCTCAGTGAAAACTGTTTTTAAATCTCTTTACTCAATATTCTGAATAGTGTTGGACGTCTCTTACCCCGACTTCTCTGAGTGCCATCTACATGGTCTGAATACCATCTTCATTCACTCACACAGATATATAGTCAAAAATATCTCTCAGGCAACGCAGGGTAACACTTTTGACTATATCATTTACATAAAATTCCTCTTTCATCTGCGATGTTTTCTCAGAAAAAGCAGGTTTTTCAAATATTTTTTTAAAAAACATTTCTTTTTTCATATATTTCAAATTTTCTGTTTTTTTGGTACATACAATGTACTCCTTCCTCCAATTTCTTCTATATCTATAGAATTCTTCACTAGATCGTAGTGACTTACACTTCATTAATACTGGGTAGTAGGAATTTTGACTTTCATACAAACAGGTTAATGTGAATCTTGATATTCATCTTGGATATTTCTATTACTGTCTTCTTCTGATATTGATTGTTTACTCTACTTTACTTCATTTCTTTTTATATATAGAAAATACTAAAAAGAACGTATAAAAACACCAGGAAAATCAGTATGTTACAGGACAAAAATAAATAGCTTATAGAGCAACAACAATAAAAACACGAACGAGCATAGAAACAAGAATGATCATCGTGTAGAGAATGATTGCATCATAGAATTTAATGATATACAGTATGTGTGTGTTAGTTTAAGATTACTACACAGATGTATGATACAGAACGAAACAATACGTATAGTGAATACACCTATGCAAGACACCATATTGATAGTAGGATTGACAGTATTGGTTAATTGAGTACAAGCCTCATTTTTCACATTACATAAATGTTAATGTATTGATGTCTAAATACTCTGCTTACAGTATAAGACACAATCATTGTCGTCAATCATTTCAACTACCTACGTGAAAAAAACAACAAAATGAGATCACCGTTTGTTTTTATGATACATCATATTACTATACGTTTAAATGCGACACTATAATATACTATCAATACAACACTTTCAACACTTTGATATCTTTCCATGTCTTCTTTATCAAATATCCACTTGTTTTCTCGCTTCTTTTTTTATTGTTTCGCTTGGGGAAAAGAAACTCCCAACTCGATAAAACCAATTATGAACGTTCCTTTTTTTTTACTAACAATATTAATTAAATTTGTTTTTATTATGTATTTACTGTTATCATGAACAACAATACAAACAATACAAATCATATACATTATCAACAGAATAAACATTAAAAATGGGTATTTCTCGTGATTCTCGTCACAAAAGATCTGCAACCGGTGCTAAAAGAGCTCAATTCAGAAAGAAGCGGAAGTTTGAATTAGGAAGACAATCTGCTAACACTAAAATTGGTGCCAAAAGAATCTATACTGTTAGAACCAGAGGTGGTAACAAAAAATTCAGAGCTTTAAGAATTGAAACAGGTAACTTTTCCTGGGCTTCTGAAGGTGTTGCTAAAAAATCCAGAGTTGCTGGTGTTGTCTACCATCCATCTAACAATGAATTGGTTAGAACTAACACTTTAACCAAATCTGCTATTGTCCAAATCGATGCTACTCCATTTAAACAATGGTTTGAAGCTCACTACGGTCAAACTTTAGGTAAACAACAAAAAAAAACTGCCGCTGCTTCTGCTGAAGAAACTTCTTCTAAATCTAAAAGTGTCCAAAAGAAATTAGCTGCTAGAGCCAAAGATGCCGAAATTGAATATTCTGTTGAATCTCAATTTAACTCTGGTAAATTATATGCTGCTATTTCTTCTAGACCAGGTCAATCTGGTAGAGTCGATGGTTACATTTTAGAAGGTGAAGAATTAGCCTTCTACTTAAGAAGAATGACTTCTAAAAAATAAGTAAACTTAGTTTTATAAATTACATATTAAAATTAAAAAATCTTTATTTGATCTATTACTATCAACCTATATGTATATTTACATATGTAAACATGACTTTTGCTTAGTAAATAATACATGTAACAGTTGTTTGATATTGGCAATTGCGTATTCTTACATTCATTTAGATATATTATGACACTATATAAAAAGACATCTTATAGAGATGATTGGATTAACAAGGCGGTTTTTATGTTCATACCTTACAGGATTTTGTACTCTGTATTTAATTTATCTTTGCTTGTGAAAGCACCTTCTCCTGAAAAGTACCACCACCTCATAAGGTAATAGATATTACCTTCTCTTTTTTTTTTAAAGATGATTGAATAAATCATACATTGAAAAAAATATTTGAATAACAAGAATGATTTGATTTTTTAAATATAACGAACAAATTAAGTATATAGAAGAAGTACGTAGAAATATAATTAAATATAATATTTTAGAATAGTAAAAAACGTATATTAGAAATTGTCCACTTGAAGAAAACATTGAATGATAAAATATCAAGTGGAAAGCTCTAGATAAAGAAAGTAATGTCAGAAAAATATAAAACAGATATCGAAAGTGATAAGTGTTTTAGGTAAAGAACGTTTTTGAATTGAAACTTTTGCAGAGAAAAGAGTAAACGGAAGTGTAATAATGTACAGTTGGTAAAGAACGATAAGTTGGTGCAACAAATAATGAAATGAAAAAAAAGAATAATAATAATAATAATAATAATATTAATATTAATATTAACAGTATAGTTTAGTACTTTTCAAAATAGCATGAAAATGAACACAAACGCACTACTGAAAATAGAAGTGATCAATGTGTTCATGTTGACTTTGTTGTGGATACCAGAACCTTGGTAAGCAGACGTAATTGTAGCTTGTTGAGTAGCAACGGTGGATGACATGATAGTTTCAATAGTCAAACTGTTGGATGAAGCAGAAGCAATTGTGGATACGGATACTGGAATAGAAGTGACTGAAGATGAAACAACTTCAGTGTTGGATGTGACTGCGGAACCGGTAGTGACTGGGGATCCAGAGGTAACTGGGGATCCGGAGGTAACTGGGGAACCGGAGGTAACTGGGGAACCGGAGGTAACTGGGGATCCGGAAGTAACTGGGGATCCGGAAGTAACTGGGGATCCGGAAGTGACTGGGGAACCAGAGGTAACTGGGGAACCGGAAATAACTGGGGAACCAGATGTAACTGGGGAACCGGATGTAACTGGGGATCCGGAAGTGACTGGGGAACCAGAGGTAACTGGGGATCCGGAGGTAACTGGGGATCCGGAGGTAACTGGGGATCCAGAGGTAACAGGGGAACCAGATGATTGAGAATAACTAACAAATGTAGTACCAGAAATGACATTGATTGAAACAGAAGATGCACTAGTAGTGTCTGACAATGGACATGTGGTAACAGTGCTTGAAACAATATAAGTCTCGGTTGTGGTTGTAGTACCACCATTGACTGATGTTGGATAAGTAGAAGTCATAGTGCTTGAAACAATATAAGTTTGCGTACTTTGAGAAGCAGATGGAGTCGAAGACACAGCAGATGATGATGGAGTCGAAGACACAGCAGATGATGATGGAGTCGAAGACACAGCAGATGATGATGGAGTCGAAGACACAGCAGATGATGATGGAGTCGAAGACACAGCAGATGATGATGGAGTCGAGGACACAGCAGATGATGATGGAGTCGAGGACACAGCAGATGATGATGGAGTCGAAGACACAGCAGAACAAATATCTCCGGAGGTCGTAATTTCAATGGTTTGGGTTTCTGTGACTGGAACAATATCAACAACATTGACTGGAATCAAAGTGGATGATACAGCACCGTCATTGGTAATCGTGACACTTGAGTAAGAAACACTGGTTTCGCGTACTTGATGCGTGACTGCAGTAACAGTAGTAATGACACAGTTTGGAACTTCACTAGAAACAGTGGAAGATGAGGAAGCAGTGCTTGGTTCGGTGGAACTCAAAACAGTCGAAGAGGAACCAATACTGGAAGATCTTGTCGACATTGGGAATGATTGCGTGCTGACTGCGGTCGAACTAGAAGTAGAAGAGCTCGTGAAGTCTCCAGTTGGGCAAACGTCTGTAGTAACGGTAACGACATAGGAAGACTTCTCAGTTGACGACACTGTATTGGTAACAGTATACGGAACTAAGGCAGTCGAGTTGACACCGTAACTAGCGATCGCTGTGATAGAGAACTTGATGCTGGTCAAAGTCTCGGTGTGAACGACATCAGTGGCTTTTGTAACAAAACAAACTGTCATTGATGGAGTCGATGTGTTGTATGTAACAGTGGAAGAAACCGTGGACAAAGTACTCAACGGCAACGAGGACGTACTGGAGACTGAAGAAACAGTGACAGTGATCTCTGAAGTTGGACTGGTACTTGAAACAGTGGTTATTGGGCTCGTGGTGCTGGTAACACTTGTGGTGTTAGCAAACGTTGGAACACTGGTCACTGG
>PTXO01000186.1:0-12782 GCA_003020785.1 Hanseniaspora gamundiae
ACAAATACAAAAGAGTGTCTACAAAACTGCTCTTTCAAACTCCTCATCGAACTCGTCAAACCTTTCCTCTTTTTGAGATGTTCCGTTTGTGAAAGAGCAGTACCAGAAATACAATTTCCCCAGATGGACAAAAAAGAATGGAATCGATATGAACACCATTGCAAAAAACATCACGATGGCATCGAACACAAATAGATAGACCTCGTGGTTCGAAAGATACCCGTACCAACCTTCAATAAACTCAATTGTTCTGACGATGGATCTGATCAGGATGCAGACACTTGAACCAATCATACAGTAGTTCATGATCAACCACTTCTTATCGATTGTGTTGCAGTATTTACCTACCGAGTATTTCGAGTATCTTATGGAAAAGTTGACTTGCAAAAACAAGAATATTCCAAAGCTTACTAATTGAACAAACAAACCAATAACAACCAGATTTTCCCCAGTCTTTTGTGTAGATGTTTGACTACTCAGCCCACCACCTGCGGCTTGTAAGAAAAAACTGATAACATCTCCGGCGACGAATAGTTTAACCATCACGGAGTCTTTGATGAAAAAACTGACACCGCTATTGGATGGGCAGTTTAGATATCTTACATATTCGTGAAACTGCATGTACAGAGTACCACTGATCATCCCTGGCGCAACAATAATCAACACGGCTTGAGCAACGTAAGGTCCGATATTGTCCACGTGGTTTGTGGAAATAATCCTAGCAATATACCCACCAACCTCAAGCAAACCACCAATGATCAAAGGAATATATATACCAGAAGTGACGAACCGTAATTCTTTCTTCTCTTGTTTAGAAGCCACATAGCTCCCATCATGGTCATGAATTCTTCTAAACTGTGTCTTTGTTTGACGTCTTGCTATAAATATTTGCACACACAGGACAGTTGTGATAACTGCAAAAATAATAATAGGAACCAGAGCAAATGTTTTGCTTGGGGTGTATTTATAATAGGAGTTTATTTCTTCTTCTTGCATCTTGAGTTTGCTGGTTTATGTGTATTTTTCATTATTATATTGAGATTAACAGATTGATATATAAAAATTGTACTTGTTTAGATGCCTGTTTATATACGATTTTTTGAAACAAGCTTACGAACATTCCTAGATGTTGTGTTGATTCCATGTTCTCTTTGTATAGTATATTGCTAAATATGGCAATGCTGAAGACATCTATGATTAAGGCTAGTGCCATAGAAACAACTACAATTCGTCCATTTTCCCTTGAATACCGGACCAAAAATAGAACAAGAGACATTTAGGTCCTAAGCTTTCAGAAGATACACTTTTCCAATTCATGGTCAAATGTTACTATAAACAAAACAAAAAAGACAAGACTGGCTGAGTGTTGATCTCTAGATTACTAACAAAGCAGCAAAGTAAAAAGCTATTTTTGGTAAGTGACTGTTGTAGCCATTATTCTTAGTGAACATACTGAACCTGCAAAACCTCTATTAAGTAGTGAGTACAAATAGAACGCGCATACACGTCTTGATGAGCACTCGAAATAAGAAGGGTTGTTTCTAAATATAGAATGCTGTGAAAAGAATATATGCAATTCGGTAAAAGCGGTAGATACTGATCTATACTACTATAGAGCCAAATGGATCTGGCAATGTCTTTTTCTACAGCACGTTGTTACCATTCATAAACTTGGCACGACTTCTAATTTTTTGTTCACTCAAGAAAAGGAAAAGGGTTGTAGAAATTGTGATCTGTGCAAAGTGATGTATTTTTACAAGTAATTTGGAAGAACACAATATAATGTCTTTTTTTTTTTTTCTTTGTTTATTATTTTTAACTTTTTTACACGACAACTGTTTTTTTGTTGTGTTTTTTTGACTTTTAAGATGAGAATGTTGTCAATTACTCGTAGAACAAATGTAAACAAACTGAAATGATTAAAAGAAGTGTTATCTCAATGACATCCGACAGGAATGCACCTATTTATAGAGAGCCTTTATAACCTCTACCTCTTAAAAGCACTACTGAATGAACCTCAAGAGGAGATCTGCTATTTTTAGAACTCCATGTGAAATTTCAAAGCGTACATTTGAGTTTTTTAAAGATGTGACTCCTGAAGAACTACTATCCCGTCAGCATATCCAGTAACACCTCTTTCGCTTTGCAATACTGGTTATTACGCTTAATATGGCAAACCACTTTAAAAAAAACCATTAAAAACACACACATATATATATATAAACAACTTTTACAGAGACACAGTTTTATTTATTTATTTTCTTATGTCTCTTGAAATACTATAGCAAATAATGAAAAGAAGAGATCCAGAAATCATAGAATTGCGATTTCAAATTCTTCGTCTGACTCGTCTAATTTATACAAACTTTGGAGAGTCTCCTTCCTGAAAGAGCAATACCATAAGTACAATGTCCCCAAGTGAACAAAACGGAACGGGACCGTTAGAAGAGCCATTGAGATTAACATAACCAATGCATCAAATACGAAAAGAAAGACTTCGTGTCGAGAAATAAACCCATTCTGTCCTCTGACACACGCAATGATTCTCACAATGGTTCTGATCACTATACAAATGGTGGAACCAATCATGCAGCCATTCAGAATCAACCATTTCTTATCAATAGTGTTACAGTATTCACTGACGGAGTACTTGGAGTGGTGTTTGTAAAAGTTTATTTGATTGAATAAAAATATTTCAGAACTGATCAAATGAATTATCAGGCCCAAAAACATCAAGCTTCTACCTGTGCCCTGAGCAGATGGAAGACTGGTCAAACCAGCGCCTACGCCTTGTAAAACAAAGCTTATCACGTCACTGGCAACGAACAATTGAAACATCATAGAGTTTCTTAGAAAAAAACTGATTTTGCTCGTCGATGGACAGTTCAGGAACTCAACGGTGTTGTAGAACTGCATGTATAACGTACCGCTGACGAAACAGGGTGCAACTATGATTAACACGGCCTGTGCAGCATAGGATCCTGCTGCATGTACGTCATTAGCTGACACACACCTGGCAATGTAGCCAGCGGTCTCAAGCACACCACAGACAATCAGTGGAACATGGATCCCAACAGTAACAGACCACATCTTTTCGTTTTGTCCTTTGGGAATCACATGATTATCATCGCTGTTATCGAGTCTTTGAAACTGTTTTTCGGTCTTATATCTAGCTACAAACATTTGTATCACCAGAGCAACAGTGACAACTATGAATAGGACGACAAAAATAAAAGACGCGCCCTTTTTCGGAGTGTACTTGTAGAATGAGAGCTGATCCTTTTTTTGTTGCATCTTGTTTTGTTTTTGTTTTTGGTGTTGATATTTGAGGCTCTTTCTCAATTAATAACACTGCGCATTTTTGCATATATAAACCATTATAACAACTGTTCCCACATGTCTATTTATATATACACAGTTGTTTACTTCTTATCAATACCCTCTTACCAATTTTAATATATCGTTCCTTAATCTTTCAATCCATGTGTTCTAAAACTTTTTAGTCAAAAATAAAAGAAACGATAATACGTGCACGGTGCAATCTTTTTGCCCAGAAAGCACATAGCGCTTGGTACCAGTGGAACATAACCCTTCCTCTCAGCTACTTGAGTATTGTCTAAATATAGAACAACTTTTCTTGTTTGCTTCTTGCTCTACATTGTTTCTTGTGCGATGTGAAGTTTAAATTTTGGAAGCAATTTAAAATTCATTATGATTTGTTCAAACATTGTTTCTTTCCTCTCCGTTGGAAGTGCGCGCAGGTCTCAATCGAAAACTGGAAACTACGTCAAAACGCGTTGTTTGATGAATATTCTTGAATGCAAGCCAAAAAAAAAAAAAAAAAAAAAAAAAAAAAAGCATTTAGTACATCCGACTTGAAAGAAGCTTAATATGGTCAGCTTTTCCGTTTGTGGGAATTATGCTCAAAATAAGAAACGTGAAAATAGATCAAATTTAGGAAATGATGGCGTTATTTGATCGCGCGTTTATTTGGTATAGGGGAAATCCAGAGCTGTTCAGACATTATCAGTTGTGCCACAACTAGCGTGATAAAAAAAGTTAGGTCCGAGCTTCTATCTTTTTTCAATACGAATGTATAGACTTGGCTAGATCAGAGATGAAACTTGAGCTCATTACCCAGAAGTTTATTCATGAAATGGCTTCAAATGTATAGGGGTTGTCAACTTTTATCATATGTCGATTGGATGCGTCGACTATGCCCCTATATGTATGTTCCATATAATTATTGCCAGTGTTTATAGATGAAAAAAGAAAACTGCATACATGCTTTTCAATCAAGAGATCAAGCAATTTTGTTAGTAACCGGTTGAGCATAAATTAAAACTGCAATGCTACATTAGCACAGATTGTCCATGTAAAGTTAAAAAACGGAACCTATAGTCTATATTGGTAAAACACAATATCTTTCGGGAACTACCTTTTGTATAAAGGCATGACACAAATTGTTCTTGAGTTTATACGCAGTATGAGCTTTGATGTTTGAAAAAAAACTGCCAGGATCTACGTTTTATCAATCATTGAATTTTCACAATAAAAAAGATCATCAAAACAACAACGCAAGTTACCGTCTATTTCCAGTTTGTTTTTCCCTGCCTTTTGACATTCCACCGCAAGAAACCCCTATACTGTACGCAATACGATTCGTATCAGAAACGGTGTTCATTCACACAAAGACTCTATCGTATTCGTCATCTGATTCTGGTAGTTTATAGTCACTTTGAAACGACTCCTTACTATAAGAACAGTACCATACATACAATGTCCCGGAATGAACAAAGAAAAACGGAACTGCCACTAAGATCATCACAATGACCATGAAGACGGCTTCAAATACAAATAAAAGAACTTCATACGAAACTGTTTTTTTGTTCCAGCCCATGAACACGTCAATAAATCTAACTATTGTTCTAATCAATATGAAAGAGCTGGAACCAACAGTACAATAGTTCAAGACCACCCATTTCTTATCAATAGTATTGCAGTAGTTCTCGGCGGAGTATTTTGAACGTTTCATCATGAAGTTGATCTGAATTATCAAAAACACCAAAACATTGGCCAGTTGAATCATGAAACCAAAAGACTTCAAAAAAAACACGCCGGGACTATTCCCAGTGATACGATTGTCTAACGCAGCACCTGCACCTTGAAGAAGAAAGCTTACAACACTGCTTGCTACAAGTAGTTTGACCATTAGCGAATCTTTGACAAAAAGGCTGACTCCACTGTTGGATGGACAATTTAAGAATCTAACGCTGCTATAGAACTGCATGTGCAACGTACAACAAATCATACCAGGCGCCATAATTATTAGTACAGCCTGCACAACGTACAGCCACATTGAATAGACGTTACTGGTAGAAACAATTTTGATAATATATCCAGCAGCCTCTAGCAAACCGCCGACTATCAATGGAATGTAGATACCGAGAGTGGCCGACAACAACTCTTTTGTCAGCTTCTTGGAAATTGCGTAATCTTCATGATAGTTATTGATTATGTTATATTTTCTTATGGTTCTATGTCTGGCAACAAATATCTGCACAATTACAACAAACGTGATAAGTGTGAAAAGGATAAAAGATATAAATGAGAAGTTTTTTACAGACGTATGGTGATAGAACGGAAAACGATTTTCTTCGTGCATCCTATTGTGTGTTTTTTTGGTGTTTGCATCTCAAGCTTCCTTATAGGGAGAATACGTTTTCGAGAAAATGAATAATAACTACTGGGGTATCCCAACTTCTATATATATCGATTTTTATGCCCTCTTCTAAGAAACAGTTATTTTCATGGTTTTGATTCAGATTCCAATAATTTCCTCTAGCTTTCATTTTTTGAAAATTTTTCAAAGTATTTTTCAACAACAAACTATGGTTGAAGTAGTGTCCAATTATTTACATCTCTTTTCAGCGTGGCACAATACTTGCGAAGAAAACTCTCTGTTTTTGGTTACTTGCTGTCTAAGAATAGAAGGGCCGTTCTTTTGTATTTCAAAATCTAGTTGTAGTGCTCTACGTAGCTTTATTACAGTGGTTACTTCTGGAAAAAGTTTAAGGTTTCTGTATTTCTACAATTGGCAGAAGTATCGTTTCTTTTTTCTTTTTTTCTGTGAAATACACGCGGGTCACATATGGAATCTCATAATGACATCGAATACATTCTCGAGACAATCCCGTGAAACTAGAAACCCACTGCTCTATAATTCAGCTCTTGATGTTTTCGTAATTTGATAAACAATACGTGAGCAGTACAAAAAATATATTGATATTGATTCCCTTCATGGAATTATGGTGTCATTTATACAGACATTCCAATCTGGCAGATGCTCGAGAGATGAGAATGCAACGCCTTCCCAAATACCAAATGATTTTTGGGGATTTCCACTGTGTAATTGTGCAGTAATTGTGCTATAAATAACATGAAAAAAGCCAATTCTTTAACGTTTCACTTTACTCTAAACGAAGGTATTGGCACAGAAAGTTTATTTATAGAATTACTACGACTTTTCCATATATATCATGTGATAAATGCGTTCTTAGACTTATTATTATGAGTACATTCAGCAAGCAAATTGTAATTGTCTTAGGGCTGAGGTTAGAAATACCGATCTATTGGAAGAAACACAGACTAGCTACGATATATACATGTGCAATACTCATTTTAATATACTCTGAACAATGACTTTTCAAATACATAAAAAGCAGAAAAGCAACGCATATGCAATAACAACGATACAGAATAACAAAAAAAAGTATGTACCATATTATATACTTCTAACATACACAAAAATCAAAGGGAGACCGCATGAAACAATTATAAGATTTCTCTATGGGCTTTATCATACAACTCCTCTTCTTCAGTTTTATCTTGAGACGACTCTTTCGTATATGAGCAGTACCATACATACAACGTTCCTAAATGAACAAAGAAAAACGGAACTGCCACTAAGACCATCGCGATCATCATGAAGACGGCTTCAAATAAAAATAAAAGAACTTCATACGAAGCTGTTTTTCTGTTCCAGCTTATGAAAATGTCAACGAATCTAACTATTGTTCTAATCAATATGAAAGAGCTGGAACCAACAGTACAATAGTTCAAGACCAACCAATTCTTATCAATAGTATTGCAGTAGTTTTCTGCCGAGTATTTTGTGTGTCTTACCAAAAAGTTGATTTGAACCAACAGAAAAACCCCAAGGTTAAGCATTTGGACGACGAAACAGAACAACAACAAAACCCTGCTAGTTCCTAGGTATGAGTCCTCACATACTAGTCCACCGCCTAGAATTTGCAAAATAAAACTGACAACGTTGCTTGTGACAAGCACTTTGAACATCAGTGAGTTTTTAACAAAAAAGCTGACTCTACTTGATGATGGACAGTTTAGAAATCTTATAGCGCGGTAGAACTGCATGAACAGCGTAAAACAGATCAAACACGGTGCCACAACAATCAAAACACTCTGTGCAGTATAAGGTCCGCTAGCTTTCACATCGTTTAGTGAAAACATTTTTGCAAGATAACCAAAAGTCTCAAACAGTCCACCGACAATCAGTGGAATGTAAATCCCAACAGTAGCAAACCGCAGCTCTTTCTTTTGTGTTGCAGGAATCGCTTGGCTTTCGTCACTGTTTACGAGTCTTCTAAACAGTTTTCTGGTTTTGTATCTAGCTACGATTATTTGCACAAACAAAAAAGCAGTAATGAATATGAATATAAAAAAAGACGCCAATGCAAGCACAAATCTTGGAGTATACTTATAATATGTAACGTTGTATTCTTGCATTTTGTTTTGTTTTTGGTGTTGATTTGTTTATATTCTATACACATCAGATGTTTGACAAGGAGAATAGAATCTTAAATGTTACATCCACACTTTGGTTTATATACACCACGTTTTGAGTATTATTTTGAACATTCTTTTAGATATTATTATAATAATCTTTCAATGTGCTCGATAGTTACTTTAGAACACTTTGATAAAGTCACGATAGCATGTGAACTGTACAATTTTTCGTTCCTTGTCAATTCGCCTAGAAATGCGTCACATTTGTCAATAATTGACAATTAATCTTATTATCTTGCCAAACAATCGTATAATCTTGCCAAACAATCGTATTGTCTTGCCAAACAATCTTCCATAAATAGAAGCCTTAATTTCCTATTATTTTTTTACTTTCGCTTGTTGCAATCTACGCTTTTTTAGCGCAAAGTTGAATCGTGCCATAATCTAAAATTGCAATTTATGCTTTTCATGTTGAGATATTGTTTTTTCCCTAGAAACAGCGCGCGCGTTGCACGTAGAAACAAACATGACGTCAAATGATCACCCCACGGAATTATAAAACCACCCCTCAAAAAATTGCTCTAGTTGTTTTGGTTATGTGTAAACAAAATATGGTACATGAATGGAATGGATTGGATTCATTTTATATAATGAAGGTATTACTTAGTTCTGTATCAAAACATTAGCTGATACTTAAACGATCGCTATGCAGTGTCTTACAAACTTCAAGCCTCATGTGCAGCTCTTTCCTACGCCGACATACCGTCATTGGGTTCTAAAAGCTAATTGTACAAGGTTTTACCTTACTCAAAGGGAAATTGTTGGCATCAAAAGTTTATTTATAGAATAACTACGATTTATGCATTTGCAACACGTGGCAATTGTGTTCTTGGACTATGGATTTATACGTTTATTTGGCAAACAAATTGCAATAGTTTCAGAACTCATGCTAACGAGACTGCTCTAATTGAAAAAAACGTATGGTAGACAATATACATACATGCACTCAATATTGATATACGCGCATTGAACAATGTTTAGCAGATCCAAGTGACTCTCTTATTTATATAACAAAAGTTCTGAATTCGGAATAATAGTTCGTAATCCAAAAACACTAACTGGGTTCGCATATTCTAGAAGCTCCAATACTTGGCATTTCTGCTTGGTAAGCAATGATCTGAGCCAAAATAAAAACCATGTGCGCATATTATTGATTGTCTGTACGCACGGGCTATTTACACAACATACAATACACGTAAGCCTATGAAAAAAGGAGAGTTCTTTATCTTTCTTTTGACAAGTCATAGAGCTGTTCTATTTTACATACCCTTAATCTACACAAATACCGAGTAAGCCACAAAAAACAATTACAACATCTCTCCAACATACCCGTTCTCTAATATGTTTACTGTGTGTTTACCTGGGGCTGACTCTTTTGCATAGGAGCAGTGCCATACATATAATGTCCACGGGTGAACAAATAGAAATGGAGCAGCCACAAACACCATGGAGATCAACATGACTAATCCGTCAAATACAAACAATAACGCTTTATTGCTAGAAATGTACACGTACCAACTATCAACAGATTCAATGGTTCTCACTATGGTTCTAATCATTATGAAAGCACTGGAACCGCTCATGCAGTAGTTCAGAGTCTGCCACCTCTTATCAGTCGTGTTGCAATAGTTGTCAGCCGAGTGTTTTGAGTGTCTTATCAAAAGGTTCACCTGGATCCTCAAAAATAAACCCATACTCAATAGTTGAACTAGCAAAGCCGAAAACACTACAATTCTATTTACTGCTTCACCATATGCTTGACTGGTGAATCCAGCGTTTACACCTTGTAGAACAAAACTTGCTACATCGCTTGCTACAAACAATTTGAGCATAAGTGAGTTCCTGATTAAAAAGCGGACTCTACTTGTTGGCAAATAGTTTAGAAGTCTGCTTCCATCACAAAGTCGCATGTGCAGAGTGCCACATACCATACCAGGTGCCACAATAATCAGCATAACCTGTGCAACATTTGGTTTTTTACCATGAGCGTTATTAGCTGATGCAATTCTAGCAAGATACCCACCGATTTCAAGCAACCCACCGATAATCAAAGGAATATATACACCAACAGTGACAGACCAACACTTTTTTCTTTTTTGGTTTGCAGGAGTTACATAACTTTTGTCATAGTTAGCAACTCTTTTGAATTGTTTTGGGGCTTTGTATCTCGCTACAAACATTTGCACAAATAGGACATCGGTGGTAACTACCAAAAGAAAGGAAGGTACAAAAAACAGTTCTTTTTTTGGAGTGTATCTATAGAATCAATACTGATATTCTTCTTGCATTTTTTTATTTTTGGGAGGTGGTCGTTTCTTAAGACTCTTCTCTAATGTGATCCAACGTATAACGAGAATAGAGGCTTGCAAGAGTTGTATCCACGCGTCTGTTTATATACGCTATGTCTTGATTGTTATTTATGGACATTCTCGTAGAAATTACAGTATTAACCTTTCAGTGTGCTTGATAGTTATCTCAGAATACTTTGATAAAGTTACGACAGCATATAAACTGTACAATTTGACTCTTTCTCATTTTGGCTAGAAATGCACAGTACTTGTTAACAACTGGCAATGACCCTTCTCGAGTTGTCAATCACTCTTCTAAAAATAGATTACTCAATTTGCTACTTCTCACTCCTACTTACAACGTTCTACAATATTATCCTAATATAATGTTCTATACAAATAGTTCAAGAACTCTATATTCTGCTGAAGCATGAGTGTTTTATTTTTGCCTTTGAAGTGCGCGCGGGTCTTGATTGAACACAAATGTGACATCAAAGAAATGAAGCCGTGGAAGTAGAAAAAAACAATAACAACAACAACGAAACAACAACAACAATAATAATAACAAAAAACAGAGTCGAAACAAGCCTAAGTTGGGCGTATACACGTTCGCCTGAAAAGCTGTAGAAGCAAAACGATCAACGCTGATGTACGCCACGACAGATAGAAGATCTTTAATTAAAATAAATATTCAAACTGTTGCTACCATTTTGTGGGAGCACATACAGTGCTTCTACTTCTTCTAGTCTGCACAACCTTTTTATATATGAAATCATGTTGGAATTTTTATTTACTGTTTCCTCGACAGTTGCTGTTGCGTTTACACCGGCAGTGACGCGATAGAAACCAAGCGCAAATCGTCGTACCTTATCGACTAGCAGTACCACAAACACGAATTCATCTGCAATAAGGGGCTTGTGCATTTTTAAATTGGGAAAAATTGCTTTTAGAACAACCCATCACCACAAGTAGGTTTTTTTTTAAAAAAAATTAGTGACTTAATTGCTGCTGTTCAAAAGCAGAATGCTGGATTCAAGATCTCTACATTCATTGGAGGGGCAAACAATAGATCAAGTGATCTTCGAGACGATGATTAGAGACTAACTAGCACAAGATCATTTCAAATTTAGTATTTAGGAATATATGTATTTGTATATATATATATGTGTGTGTGTGTGTGTGTGTGTGAAGATGTAGGGGTATGCTCTCGTGTTAAACAAAGGCAACCAGAATAATCACAGGACTTCTCTTTCCTTATCATCTTCAGAGTCGGTGATTTCCCTTTCATCTGAAGATTGTCCGTATGAAGTGAAAGAGCAAAACCAAAAGTAGAACTGGCCCTGTTGAACAAACAAGAAGGCGACTGAGAAAAAGATCAAGGATATCAACATTGGCAATGCATCAAACACATATAGATACAACTCGCGGCTTGAGATCGCACCGTTGAAACCTTGAATGAACTCTACAGTTCTGACAATAGATCTAAGCAAAATACAAACACTCGAACCAATCATACAGTAATTAAGAATCATCCATTTTTTAGTGATATTACTGATATAGTTATCTTTGGAATATTTCTTATATCTAATGGAAAAGTTGATTTGCATGAACAAGAAGAACCCAAAACTCACCAATTGAACAAATAGACCAACAACAATAAGTTTTTCACCACTTTTTTGAGTACTGATCTGACTCATTATACCACCGCCTGCAGCTTGCAAGAAAAAACTGATAACGTCTCCAGCAACAAATAGTTTGACCATTAACGAGTCCTTGATGAAAAAACTGACTCCACTATCCGATGGGCAGTTTAAAAATCTCACGAAATCATGGAACAACATGTATAGAGTCCCACTGATCATCCCTGGGGCCACAAGAACCAAAACCGTTTGGCCAATAAAGGGTCCCACCGCATAAACGTTGTTCGTACACACAATTCTAGCAATGTATCCACCTACCTCAAGCAGACCACCGACAATCAACGGAATGTATATACCAAAAGTGACAGACCACAGTTCCCATTTCTGCTTTTTCTTCATAACGAAGTTTCCGTCATACGCCAATTTCTGGAAAAGTTTGTACGTTTGTTTCTTCGCTATCATTATTTGTACGAAAAGAAGAACAGACATTGCAGCAAAACACGCAATAGCTACAATGCACAAAGGCCTATTTGGTTTATATTTGAAAAGAGTATATTGTGGCATGTGTGTGTGTGTGTGTGTTGTTGTAGTGTGTTCTTGTTGAGGTTTTTCTTTTTTTTCCTACTGCGTTGAATAAGATGCACCGATAATATTTTCACAATATGGATGATCTATTTATATACATACGTGAATTACCAAGAGAAAGTAAATACATGTGCATTAGGGGAAGCGAGTGTTAAAAGCTTATCGAATTGATGATGTTACAATCATTATTAGACCCCGTACTATCAACACGACTGGATATAGGAAAAAAGAAATTAGCTTTAGAGTAATAATTCCGAAAAAGCCACCATTCGGTGATAACAGGAGGTTTATTACTATTATTAGCATTGTCATCGATATACACGTCATATTTTTTGATCAGCTGGAAAAAAAAGAAAAAGGAGAGAAGAAAAAAAGAGAAGCAAAAAAGAGAGGAAAAAAA
>PTXO01000187.1:0-12498 GCA_003020785.1 Hanseniaspora gamundiae
ACATACAAACAAGACACGTCACATGACTCTCAAAACAAAACGTTTCTTTTTTAGATTTTTATTGCAAAAAACTATAAATGTGAAAAAAAAACTCACCTTGAAACACTCGTCGCACTTACGTAGTGATATTTTTTGCAATGAGTCAATAGTTGTTCTTCCTTACTGTGAGAAAATTTTTTTTTTTTTTTTATTCTCGAATTATTTTTCCAGTTCACTGATTTTTTTCAGTTCACTTTTTACCAGTTCATTGACATTCTTAACATTTAGCCTTGCATTCCTATATGAAAAATCAAGCAGAGAGACCTGAGAATACAAACCTTATCATTTAGACAACAAGATGGCTAAAAAAGGTAAGAAGAACGCCCAAAACTACTGGGATGACGAAGCTGAAGAAGACCAACAACTCGTGCAAGATCAAGCTGAAGAGTTTGGTACACCTGTTGTTGCTGATGCTACAGAAACACCATCACCTTCTGTTGAAGAAACAGAAGCTTCTTCCACGGTTACTGAACCAGAAAGTGCAGGTGCTGATGACATTGAAAACGATTTCATGGCTACTTTGAAAAAAAGTAAAAATAAGAAGAAGAACAATAAAAAGAACAGCAACGATGATGACGAGGATGCTGGGAAAACTGATGGTGGTAAACCGGTTTTGAAATCCAAGAAGGAAAAGGAAAGAGAAAAGAAGGAAAAGGAAAAACAGAAAAAGAAGGAACAAGCTGCAAAGAAAAAACAAACTTCTTCTGGTTCCTCCAACAACTCTCAAAACCAAAAAGACTCTGACAGTTCTAAACAAGACTCTGAAAATTTGGAAAACTCCGAAGACAATGGTGCGTCTGCTGAAAGTTCCGCTTCCAAAAAACCAAAGAAGAAAATCCCAGCTGGTTTAGCTGCATTGAGAAAACAATTGGAATTGCAAAAACAATACGAAGAAGAAGAAAGATTAGAAAGAGAATAGGAGGAAAGATTGGAAAAAGAAGCCGAAGAGAAAGCTGCCAAAGATGCTTTGCAACAAGAGGAAGATAAAAAAGCTAAAAAGGAGAAAGACAAAGCTAAAAAGGAAAGATTAAAGGCGGAGGGGAAACTATTGACAAGAAAACAAAAAGAAGACAAAAAAATGATGGAGAGAAGAAGAGAAGCTCTGCTTGCTGTAGGTAATATCAAAGTTGCCGCCTTGGAAAGGGCAAACAACCAAACTGAAGATGATGGGGAAGTTAAAAAACCTAAGAAAGTTGTCTATGGTAAAAAGAAAAAGAAGAGTAAGGAAGAATTGGAAGCTGAACAACTAGCTAAGAAAGAAGCTGAAGAAGCTGCTGCATCGAAGAAAGCTGCTGAAGAAGAAGAAGACGATTTGGTGGACGACTGGGAAGCTTTGCTTTCTGACGAAGAAGAAGGCGATGGAGAAACTGCCAGTTCTACCACCAAAGTCGCTGACGACAAATCCGGAGTCAAAGAGGAAGAAGAAGAAGAAAAAGAAGAAAAAGTTAAGGAAGTTGTGTCTAAACCAATTGCTCCTGCCTCTGCAGCTCCTGATCCAAAATACGATCTGTACGGTGCTGCCGCTGCTGTTTCCAATACAAAACCAAGTGGGAATAAAGAATTGAGATCCCCAATTTGTTGTATTCTTGGTCATGTTGATACTGGTAAAACCAAACTATTGGATAAAATCAGACAGACCAATGTCCAAGGTGGTGAAGCCGGTGGTATTACCCAACAGATCGGTGCTACCTATTTCCCAATTGAAGCTATTGAACAAAAAACTGCAGTCATGGCCAAATACGAAGAACAAACTTTCGATGTTCCAGGTTTATTGGTCATCGATACTCCAGGTCACGAATCTTTCACCAACTTGAGATCCAGAGGTTCCTCTCTATGTAACATTGCCATCTTAGTTATTGATATCATGCATGGTTTGGAACAACAAACTATGGAATCCATCAGATTATTAAGAGACAGAAAGGCTCCATTCGTCGTTGCTCTAAACAAAATTGATAGATTGTACGATTGGCAAACTATTCCAAACAACTCTTTCAGAGACTCTTTTGAAAAACAAACCAGAGCTGTCAAACAAGAATTTGAAAAAAGATAAAACGACATCAAAGTTGCATTAGCAGAACAAGGTTTGAACTCTGAACTATATTACCAAAACAAAAACATTTCCAAATTCGTGTCGATTGTTCCAACATCTGCTGTCACCGGGGAAGGTGTTCCAGATTTGTTGTGGTTGTTATTGGAGTTGACTCAAAAAAGAATGTCCAAACAATTGAAATACGTTTCCAGTACAATTGAAGCCACTGTCTTGGAAGTCAAGGTCATTGAGGGTTTAGGTACCACCATTGATGTCATTTTGTCCAACGGTAAATTGAAAGTCAACGACAGAATCATATTGTGTGGGTTGAACGGTCCAATTGTGACCCATATCAGAGCACTATTGACACCACAACCGCTAAGAGAATTGAGATTGAAGAGTGAGTACGTCCATCACACCGAGGTTTCTGCTGCGTTAGGTGTCAAGATTGCTGCCAATGATTTGGAAAAAGCTGTTTCTGGTTCTAGATTATTAGTCGTCCAAGAGGACGATGACGAAGAAGACCTAATGGAAGACGTTATGGATGACTTGACAGGGTTGCTAGACTCTGTCGATAACACAGGTAAAGGTGTTGTTGTTCAAGCATCCACCCTAGGTTCTCTAGAAGCTTTGTTGGATTTCTTGAAAGACATGAAGATTCCTGTCATGTCCATTGGTTTGGGTCCAGTTTTCAAAAGAGATGTCATGAAGTGTGGTGCCATGTTGGAAAAGGCACCAGAATACGCTGTGATGTTGTGTTTTGATGTCAAAGTTGACAAGGAAGCCGAGCAATACGCTGAAGAACAGAAAATTACAATTTTCAACGCTGATATCATTTATCATTTGTTCGATGCCTTTACTGCTTACCAAAAGAAGCTGAACGATAAAAAGAGAGAAGAATACGGAACTCAAGTTGTTTTCCTATGTGTTCTGAACACAATCCAAATTATCAACAAGAGAGGTCCAATGATTATTGGTGTGGATATCATGGAAGGTACACTAAAACTGGGAACCCCAATCTGTGCTGTTAAAACTGATCCAGCTACCAAACAGAAACAAATTTTGGTGTTGGGTAAAGTTGCTTCAATAGAAATCAATCACGAATCTGTGCCTGAGGTTAAAAGAGGGCAGACCAACGCTGGTGTTGCTATGAGATTGGATGACCCATCTGCTCAACAACCTATCTAGGGCCGTCACGTTGATGAAAAAGATACACTATACTCCATGATCACAAGAAGATCTATCGACACTTTGAAAGATCCTTTGTTCAGAGACCAAGTTCCTAAATCTGATTGGTTGTTGATCAAAAAGTTGAAACCAACTTTCAATATCGATTGAAAGGAAGGAGAGCAATATGTATAAGATAGTTTTTTAAATAAAAAAAAAAAAATATAACCGAAAACAACAGGATCGCCTTTTGCAGTCAAGACACCATAATTATGCATGATAGTTTAGCAATGTCGTATTATTATACATGTTTTATATAGGTGATTATAAACCCTTGGTTAGAATTTCAAAAGAACCCGTACCAACACCTGATAGTTTACCTACAACTAGTTTGGCAGAAGGACTTGTTAGCTCTTCACGGTCATGGTATAAAACGGCCTTGGTCAAGAAACCACAAGTAGTTTCGTAAGACATTTTCATCAAGGATGAGGTGGAGGTTTCCATACCTTGTCTGTTGAAAGCCAAGTAAGAACCTTGTCTAGTCATCATATCGGCGATCAATTCCAAATGACTGAAAGAAACAGATATAGCATAAGTAGAGAAAACTCTGTTGATTTCGTTCACAATGGTATTTCTGGCAGCCTCAACACCGTAAGTTCTCAAAACAGCAGCAACATCATTGGATCTGATACCGTTGACATCAATAAAAGCATCGTGGTCCCAGACTGCAGAGAAGTTGACACCCTCGGTGATCAAGACACGTTTACCACCTTCTGGTTTAGGGAAAACACATCTACCGATGTTTGGAATTTCTCTGATGACACAGACTTTACAAATGTCCTCGATGATATTGACCATCAACAACTTCTCAGTGTCAGCAGACAACTCTAGTTTAAATTCACACCATTTACCCTCTTCGTCATCAAATTGATACTTGGTGACGTATTTGTGGGAAGTGACCACTGCTGATTGTCTGTCCAGTTGCGTTTGTGTCATGTTTTTGGAAACTTCAGCAAATTTGTCAGCTTTGGAGGTCTCGCCTTCGTCATCAACGTCCATGTCGTTGTCAGAATCTGAAGATTCGTTATCACTATTGGAGTCTAACAAGTCTTCATCATCTGACTTTTCAGCCTGTCTCATAGTGTCAATCTCATCTTCGTCCGGATCATCGTATGAGGCGGCTTGTTTGGTTTTCTTTCTGCTGTCTTCTTCGTCACCATCTTCGTCACCGTCTCCGGACTTAGAAGCAGCATATGCACCCAAAGCAGTTTGAGATTTTGGAACAGCGATATTTAGTTCATCTGGCAGAGAAGACTTGTGTTTTTGTTTTCTGATTTCCTTAACAATAGCAGATTCCAATTGGTTCAGGAATTTCTCGTTCAAAACGTCTTGCAATTGCTCCTTCTTGATATCATATTCTTCGTCGTAATCTTTTTCATCGAAGAAGTTCAAACGAACGACATAGGAACAGGAAGGAACGTTATTGTTTTCACTAGAACCGACAGTTTCCACAACTTCAACGTTGTCAATGACCTCGGACATGATGATTTTGGCAACAGATTTACAGTAAGCATCAGCTTGTTCATCGGAAACGTCATCCAAGACCGGTAGAGTCATTTGTGGGGTTTGAATAGAAGCTGAGGCGGTCATGACAATTTCTCTCAAACGAGGAATACCTAGAGTCACATTAGCAGCACCGTGACCGGCGAAATGGAAAGTGTTCAAGGTCATCTGGGTAGAAGGTTCACCAATAGACTGAGCGGCAATAATACCCACAGCTTCACCAGGATCAATCAAGGATCTCATATATTTCAATTGCATCAAGGCTCTGAATTTTTTGTCGTTTAGCAAAGCCTTGTTCTTTTTGAACATGTCAGAGTTACTGTCAATAAATTTCTCTAGTCTATCCTGGAAGCTCTCAGAAACAGATCCCAGGTATTTAGCAGGGTTGTATTTGGAAAGAACAGGATCGTACTTGATAGGCTGATCGTAATGAGGAGCCTTGGCTACCTTCTTTCTAGCTTTCAATGATTTTTTGGCATACTTGATAGCACTTTCAATGTCCAGATGATCAATCAAAGCAGCTGGGTTGTATTTCTTTAGCAAGGCATCGTAATTGTCAGCACAGAAGTTGAATTGAGTCATATGTGATTCTTTGGTGATATCAACAGCATCACCACCATATAAGAACTGCACCAAAGTACCGTCAGCATCTCTGACAGAGTTATCGTAAGAAACGTGAACACCTTCTAATTGTTTGGTCAAACATCTTTGTAAGTACCCAGATCTTGAAGTTTTAACAGCTGTATCAATCAAACCCTCTCTACCAGCCATACAATGGAAGTAATATTCTTGAGGTCTGATACCTGAGTAGAAACGACCTTTGATATAACCACCGGCTCTAGCGTCGGTTTCAAAAGGCTTGAAAGAGGGTAAAGTTTTCCCACTAACCATGACTGGAACTCTTCTACCTTCTAGGGCTTGTTGACCTAGCAAACACATAATTTGGGAAACGTTAACGTTGGAACCTTTAGCCCCGGACAAGGCCATCGATTGCATGGAGTTTTCAGGAAACTTCTTCATTGTACCATCTGGAACACAAGTGGAAACAACTTCTGAGGTGATTGAATTGACTTTCGAAGAGGAGATAGCATCCAGAATAGCCAGTTTGTTATCGTCTCTTAGAATTTCTTCCAATCTTTTCAATAACTCTGGGTCAGTGGCTTTGACGTCCTCTTCCAAGTTGGTGACTTCAGCAGCAGCTTCTCTACCGATGTCAGTTGATTTTTTCAAAATGTCTTTTCTCCATTTGTTACCTTCATCGGTCAGTCTCAAATCGTCCATACCACATGTGAAGGCAGAAGAGGAGATGTAATGAGTAAACAGTCTACCCAAGACCGATAAGATTTTACCAGCAGTTTCAGGACCATACACTTCGTGCATAGAGTGAACAATACCGTATTTAGAAGCACCGTATTGGGATTTATCCAAAATACCACACACCAATTCACCGTTGTGGAAAATGACTTCGTTTTCAGTAGACCCTTTACCCCAATATTCATTTTTAATCTTATTTGTGGATTTCAAATTAATACCTGGGATATTTGAAGGAGTGACGTTCAACATGACAGTAGAAATGATCTGTTTACCAGTCCACAATGGTTGTGGTTTCATGATTGCAGGAGGCAACATGATCAATTTGGAGCCTGTGCAGTGACCGTGTTCAGGTCTGATACAATTGTAGATGTACTGTTGGTATTTTTCCTTGGTGAAGAAAGAGTCCTTTGTGGTTAACCACACACCGGCTGAAATATGATCTTGAATCAAACCTCTGACTGGGGACCCTGAAGTTGGAGTCAAGTATTGGGAGTCAGTGTTGGCCAAGTTGAAAGCTTCGGCTCTGGCGTTTTCATTTTGAGGGAAATGCAAATTCATTTCATCACCATCAAAATCGGCGTTATAAGCACCAGTGTTGGCATAATGCAGTCTCAAGGTTTTTTCACTTGGTAAAACTCTAACATTGTGACCCATCATGGAAGCTTTATGCAAAGTAGGTTGTCTATTCATGATAACGATATCGTTGTTTTTGATATGTCTGTAGACTTTTTTGTTCAAAGTGTGGACTTTCAAGTTGTTGATGTTTGTTGGGGTCAGCAATTGGTTTGCCAAGGCCTTTCTCTGTTCCAAAGTCATTCCGATCAAAGAGATCAAAGAACCGTCTTCGTTTTGGATTTGGATTGCACCTGGCCATTTGTCAGGACCATTCATAACAGCTTGTCTTAGTTCAGCAACGTTGTAGTTGGTGACAGGTTCTGGATAGGTCAATTTTGTAGCAAAGACAGATGGAACACCAATTTCAGTGGTTTCGATATTTGGATCTGGGGAAATAACAGATCTGGCAGCGTAATTCACTCTTTTACCCATCATGTGTTTTCTAAACAAACCTTCCTTTTTCTCTAAAGCTTGTTTGATACCTGGGATTGGAGCTTTACCGTTGTTGGTTGGTGCCTTGGTAGAGTCAATAAACGAATTGACATCGTTTTGGATTGTCACAAAAGCGTTCATCAATCTGTTGAAAATGATTTTCTTATCATCAATGGAAACTTTGTCTTTTTGTAATTTAGACAAATCGTCATTCAAATCTCTGATTAACAAAGAAGTGGTCAAAACCTTGGATAACAATTGATTTTGAGAGTTTTCATGGACTTTATCACCTAATTTGGAAGGTAATCTGAATCTTGTTGGAGGAACAACAATGGAATCCATAAAGAACATGTCAGATTTGACCAATTTCTTGGACAAGTTTGGTCTGGCGTGGAAGACATATTGAAGAACCAATTGTTCGTTTTTGAACACGGATTTCAAAATGTTTCTAACTTCAGTGGACAACAAGTATGTGGACCCAATCTTAGGTTTAGCAAGAGGGATATCCATCAACTCCTCATTGGTCTCTTCTTCATTGAGTTCTTTTTCACCACTCAATTTTTTGGCTTGTTCTTGTTTTTTCAACATATCTCTTCTAGCCAAACCTTTGATTCTGTTATTGGTCAATTGTTTTTCATTCAATGAGTTTTCAAAAATCTTGGTGATACCATCTTTTCTGTATTTTGGAGAATACATACCACAGTTGTCACATTTTGGTCTGATTAGGATTTTTTTATAGAAATCATGAATCAATTTCTTTCTTTCATCATTGACAGTGGCAGTGAACGTACCGTATTCTGAAGTTTTACCAGTACTTAGTGCTTTGGCAATACTCAAATTGACATATTCATCTCTCTTCAATTTCAATTCTTTGAACATTTGTTTGGTGATTTCTGATTTGTTTGATTTCGATTTGCTAGAGCCGTTGCTTGGAAGGATACCTTCCACCATCATATCTTCGTCGTCATCGTCATCGTTTTCGTTACTCAAATGTTCTAAACTTCCAACAGAAATAGAATCAAATTCATAACATTCATCGATCAAACCGTATTGCAACAATTTCAATTTACAAGCATATCTATGAGATTCACTTTTCTTCAATTTGAAATTATGACAGTACAAACATGTGGATCTCAAGTAGATGTACAATTGATTGAAAAACAAAGGATTGTAACACGGAACAGGTAACTCGATGTGTCCTTGATGACCTGGACAAGAATTTTCATCTAATCCACAGGTTAAACACAAGTTTCTCAAAAAAGCACCAAGGGCCAAATCGTACAACCCACCATTCACTGGATGTCCCAAGTTATCCAAAACGGTAGGATTGGTGATCTGTTTGGCATATAGCGATTTGATTTCCGAAGAAGTCATAACACTGAAATCAACCGAAACAATTTCGGAACCAACAGGCTTAGAAATATCCATCTTTGTTTTTGCTATTTGGTTTTATTTCAATTCCTTGGGTATCTGGGATTGTGGTTTACAAAGCAAGAATACATATGAAAAACAATGTTTTGAAAAGTTGAAGCGGAGAAAATTTTTCCAAATGCAATAAGATGCAACTCAAGGCTCATCGAGGTAGAACAAAAAAAAAAAGAAATCTGAAAAAGTTAAGTCACAAACTTTCTAAAACTGTCTATAATCAATCTGAACCCATTGAAATCAGAATATGCAAATTCCAATACTAAATATCTCAATCTCAATAACGCACACACACTTCAAAAATTGGGTTGCTTCACTGGATGGAAACCGAAAAAAAAAAACAAAAAAAAAAGTTCGATATTGAAATTAATAGCAATGAAGAATTGAAAATCTCATAATGCTCTGATAGTTAGCAGGCTCAATCTGATCTGAAAACTTAATTTCTGTCCTCCTATATAAATACGCATCCATACTATTTCTCTTTCCTGATCAAAAAAAAGAAAACCAACAATTCATCGAAAAACATGTCGAATAAAAGAATTTTCAATTTATCTGTGGAAGAGTTAAGAGCGCAGTCTTTTATCAAAAAACTAAAAACCTCTGTGAAAAATCCAGTGAACGAGACCACTGGGGTATCCAATTGTTTTGTTAAAATCCCAATCCAACTGTACTGTTCATTAGCACCATGTTATTTGAAAAATCCATTACAGGGTATTCAAAATCAGCATTTAAACCCTATTATTATGAAATTCCAACAAGAAGTCAACGGTGTTGTATTGGGGTACGAAAATTTGAAGTTTGACGATAACCACTTACAAGACGACCAGGAAACACCGATTTTCAAAATCACTCCAGATTCTCCATTTACGTTTGTTTGGTGTACTTGTGAACTACTCGTTTGGTGTCCTCATGTTGGCGATGTTGTGGAGGGTTGGGTTTTCATCCAATCAGCTTCTCATATTGGTCTATTGATTCATGATGCTTTTAATGCAAGTATCAAGAAATATAACATTCCTGAGTCATGGTCATTCATTCACGATACTGACGATTCTTATAACATGAATGACGAAGAAGAAGATGCAGCCATTGAGGAAAACAACGAAGAAAGTAATAGCAATAATGAAAACGGTAACGAAGAGGCTGATAGTGCCGAATCTAAGAATGAAAATTCTGGTAATATCTCAAAAAATAGCATAATGAAAGATGAGAGAAGTTTTATGGGTAAACGCTCTTTAGGGTACTGGGTTGATGAAGATGGTTCCAAGATTGATGGGAAAATCAAATTCACCATCAGAAACGTGTATACCAGTGGGAAAATGATTTCCATCGACGGTACTTTGCTTTCAGAAGACCAAGCAAACAGCAACAACCACAATTCTAATAATTTAAGCTTCAACAATAGTAAAAACAAAAATCCAATAGAGAGCCTTCCAGTGGTCTCGAACAAAAAAATAGTCTTTGACGACGAAGTTTCTCACGAAAACAAAGAAAGTCATAAAGATTTGCATTTGAGCAAAATGGAAGATAATAACGGAGAAGAAGTTATGTACGAAGCGAATGAAAGTGATTCCAGTGAAGATAGCGAAAACTCCTCTTCAAACGACTCTGATAGCAGCGATTAAGCTCAATATGTAATCGAACTAGAAGGTACATAAAAAAAAAAACCAAACTTTCTTTGTCTGTGTGTTTGTGTATGTATGTGTATGTATTTTAACGTGAAAGTGTGCTAAAAATATACTTCTACTTCTTAAAACGTAATGTTTAATCATTTGCAGTTCTTGACTGCTCTTTGCTTACACGTGACTGAATTGTCTTCTGGCGTTCTTAAAGTGAGTAGGAAAAAAAAAAAACAACAAAAAACAATAGACGTACAAGGGTTCCTTAATAAACTGCTGAAATGAAGATCGTAGTTTATTAACAAAAGACACATGTTGTTGTTCCAATACAAAAAAAACAGACTAGCACGCATAACGTAACAGTATGAGTGCGCACACATTGGAAAATGCTAGTCTCCTAACTGAACATTTTGGGTTCCCACCAGTATCCCTTGTGGACGATATTATCAACTGTGTGAATGTGTTGATGTACAAGTGTGTTGAAGAGATGGAAAGGTATTTGGTTACATCATTGGAGCAAGACCAAAGCCTGGAAGGGGAGGACCATCAAGATGAAAAGCAGGGCTACATAGATGAAATAAAGACGGGGACCAGCAAACTGGAGAGTTTATTGGAAAACGCAGTGGACACGCAATTTGACAAATTGGAATTGTACTTGTTGAGAAACGTGCTAAACATGCCCGATATGGATACCAGATTTTTCAGATTGGAGCACCAGGCGAGTTTGGTGAAAATCGATAAAGACGAGGAGGGCAAAGTTAATTTGAAAATTGACGGTCTGTGCCAGCATATCGGACAAGAGTTGGCTTACAACGATCTCTTGCAACAGAAACTGAGTGATTTGAAAACTTTGCACTTGAAAGTCCTAAATTTCAAGAAAATGGTGACTGACTTTTTCAACATTGATACTCCAACTGACTCCTCACTGTTGGGTGGCACGTCAACAACTCTCATCGAAGCGCTGTCACCAATTGACAATAGCATTGAAAAGATGACTAGATTCATACAAGAAATGGTTTCTAGCTCCAAGAATGGGACCCACGAAAGAGACATCAGTAGAATTGGAGATAAGTTGGATAGAATCTCAGTAGCTGAGAAAGATGTTCCTATGGATACGTGATTGTTTTCTGAGATATCGTGCATACTTATAGTTTGTTAGATCCACTGAGCACTAAGTCCGCGCATCGTATACGTGCTTTGTTTTTTTCTCCCCATTCATTGCATTTTTTGTTTTGTTTTTGTTTATGCACAGGACTTGAATGATGTTTTTTTTTTTTTTTTTTTTTTTTACAGGTTCGGATTTAAATTTTTTTTTTTTTTTTGTACAGGTTCGGATTTAAAGTGGAGTGCAATGGAGTGAATTTCAAACTAGTTACACAAGTTGACTTCAGTCTTACGTTCTCTCAAGAAAGGTATACTGCTTAGATATAATTCCTCAAGACAGACACAAAGAGTCAGTTCAAACAACCACCAACACACATCCACGAACATGTCGCAAAACAAAGCAGCTCAGAGCGTAACACAAAGATTACAAACAGAGTTGGTTCAGCTTATGACCGTAGGTACGCCACCTGGTCTTAGTGCTTTTCCCGTCAGTGACGACGACATAACGTATTGGAACGGGATCATCACCGGTCCAGAAGGAACTTTATACGAAGGTCTAAGATTCAAGATTTCACTACAGTTCCCAACATCATATCCCTTTGCTCCGCCAAAAGTCATGTTCAAATCGCCAATGTGGCATCCGAACATTGACATGAGTGGTAACATTTGCCTAGATATTCTTAAAGACCAATGGAGTGCTGTATACAATGTGCAGACGATTTTGTTGTCCTTGCTAGCACTATTGGAGGAGCCTAACAGCTCATCTCCGTTGAATGCAGTTGCTGCTGATCTTTGGGAAAAAAATAAGAGTGAATACAAGAAGAACATCATATCGAGATACGTGGAACTCGACGAGGATGAAGATGACGAGGATGACGAAGATGAAGACGATGAATAAACTTTGTATATGTATGTATATATATATATATATATAATGCTTGACACTTAGCATATACGGTATAAAAATTGAAAATATTTGTGCAGTTTTTTTGATTAACAGGTGGTTTCGCATGAACTTGATGAGAAACGCACCTGCTTGATTAATGAATGAGTTGATTGACAATGGTATGTATGAATGAGTATTGAAACTCTAATGTTTGTTAATGAAAAAAAAAATCCGTATGTAAATATATGTGAAACCTAGATGAAACCTAAATAAAAAAAGAAAAAGATGATGATTGTGAAAATGATGAT
>PTXO01000188.1:0-12295 GCA_003020785.1 Hanseniaspora gamundiae
TAATAATAATTATTATGAATCAATTCAAAAAAAAAAAATATAAAAAAAAATGTTTTTTCTTTTTTTTTTTTTCTTTCTTTATTTATTTTCTCCTTCAAAAATGGCCTTTAGTTACCCTCACAAGAAAAAAGAGCAAGATAGAGGGTAATACCTTGCATATTACAGCTGGGTAACGCATGTAGTTTGTTTTCCATAAATAAATTAGTATCAATAAAAAGACTATAAGGTAACACGTGACATTGGTGCATGTGACCCTAAGTGCTTTTAATAAAATAGTGTTTGTATTGTTATTCAAAAGAAAAAGTGTCATCAACAATGATACCTCAATTCAATATTTTAGAGAGATTCATGAATGGGATAAAACAAAACAAAAAATGTGGGCAGTGATTGTTTGATGAGACCATGAATGTATACTGCGCATTCATGTTGCTCTGCGCTATACACATAGGCATAACATATTATACTAACTATGACTATGTTTATCTAATCAGTGGTACAATATTTAAATGAATAAATAAATATATATGCAATCGTTGTTTCTCCGATTAATAGACCTAGACTTACTTTCGCATTACAAATTTGTTTATCATTTGATGAATAGTGGAATTCTAATTCCGTATTTTATATGACAAAATGTAAACTATAATAGCAAAAATACTCACGTGTGGCATCGATATAAAGTCTAGACTGTTTTTTCATTGTCTCACTGAATGTATGGAAGATTGTAAAATGATTGAGCTTGTTGATGAATTATCTACATGTTAATACAGACAATGATAGTTTTTTCTCTCTCTCTCTCTCTCTTTGTATTATTAATATCATTATTCTACTGCTACTGTTTGCTGACTACGTAATTGTAATGTTGCTGTATTTCTGCAGTGTATATTTGTATCTTATACCACACCCGGGTCTAAGAAAATATTCAACTCCAGTTCTCTTTGAAAAAAAAAAAAAAAAGAAAATAATAGGAAAAATACTCATTTTCTATTATGGTCATTCTGATGAGTGTTACTTTTCCCGCATATGATTCTAACGAAAAATGCATCTTCATTTCCAATTTTCATTTTTTTTCTTTTACAATGTCTTTTAGGACAAAAAAAATGAACAATTTAGACATTTTTGTTGATCTGAATAGCCTAATGAGGAGAAGCGTAAACAAACATTTCTTCTTTTCTTTCTCTCTCTCTCTCTCTAAAACGTTCAACATCGAATACAGGAAACAAAAAACAAATAAGTATACAATAAAATTCTTTTTCAATATACAAATCATTCCACATGACGAAGTAGAAGAAAGAATAAACTGTTTCATTATTAAGAGAATTCATCTTTGTTATTGCTATTTGATTCTATAGAGCTTGAAAAAAGATACTGAGATGTTTTTTTTTTCATATTATTACTACTCATTTTATCGTTTATAGTTCAACAACTGTTGTGCAGCACATTCTAGCAAAGATCTTGAAAAGACGTTGCAAATAGTAATGGAAATGATAAATCAGAATTTGAATACGAAAAAGACAGAGAATCTGTGTGTTTCACATAGTTGTTTCAATAGAAAATGTGTACAGAATTCTTTTGTATTTGAAACTGTTCAATTACGAGCAAGATTATCCGTGTTTATAAGGAAAAAAAGAAATTGAAAAAATTGAAAAAAAATCAACATCTCTTTTTCTTTCTCCTAAATTCCATACCTTCTTAATATACATATTTTTTTGCATATTTTTTTTTTGGTGGCTTTCAGTCATACAGGTACAAATGCAAGCAGGCGATCTTCCATTTGTAATGACATAACTTATACTATGATAATAGATCATTAACAGGACTTTCTAAATTGCGGCCTGTTTTTGACTTACGGTTTTCACTGTAATCTTGATACTCCTGTTTTTTTTATTCATAATTTTATTTTATTTTTGTTGTTGTTGTTCTCAATTGCTTCAAAAAATTTAGTAATTATAAAGCAATTAAGTGGAAATAGCTCTTAAAGAGATAGAGAAGAAGGAAAAACCTCATGGGCATTTCAAGATATACATGGCTATTTTAGACAAGTATTTGCTCATTGATTGCTGTACTCGCTTTTGTGCTGCACGGAATGATGTGGTTTTTTCGTTTTTTTTTTGGTTTTTCAAGTAGTGACCCAAAGAGCAGACAGACCCTAACACCATCATCATCATCATCATCTCTTTCTTTCCGATTAGTGAAAAAAGAAAAAAAGTAAATAAATATTAAACAAGTATAAATCCTATATATATGTATGTTTATTAATGAAAACTTTATAAAAAAATTAATAATGCATTCATTAATAAATTATCTTAATCATCCAAGGTCATATTATTTAGAGTGTTTAGATATAGTATTTCATTAGAAAAATTATTATAGTGGATCTAGATGTTCCTTTTTGGTATATAAATAAATGAGTTTCTATTTCATATGTGGTCTTTTTTTCCAAAATTGTAGTGTATAATATATCGAATGGATTAAAAATAAAAAATGAAAAAACAATATAAATTAATAATAATAATTTTTTTAAAATAGATCCATACGTATACATTTCTTCTTGTTTTATATATATATATATATATATATATATAAAAATATATGTATGTATACATATGCATCTATTTATACATTATTATATTCGCCTATTATGTATACTGTATAGAGAAGTAAAAAGTCTAATGAAATAGATAGAATAAATAAAAAAGTTAAGCTATTAATGTGTCATTAAAATAGATCAAACAATTTGGGAAGAGCTAAAACTACAATTCATAAAATAAAACATAATTATATTTTATAGCAGCAAAGTTGGTTATATAATTATTGTTAATTTTGAAGAAGAAAAGAGAGAAAGATAGATAGACAAAACGAAGGAAGGAAGAAATAAGATAGCTAGGTCTTTTGGCATCACATATTTTTAAAATAAATAATAAATTAAAAGAAAAAGATGACAAACAGCTATTATTTACACAACTATGGGAACAAAGTTGTAGACCTCCCTAATAATCACTATTCAATACCAACATCAACATCTGATACAATTCATATACAAAATAATGCAGATAGTTATCAACAGGAACAAACGAGTGATAATATTTCATTCAGAGATTATGATGGTGGTGGCAATGCAAGTGGGAATGCGAGTGGGAATGCGAGTGGGAATGGCAATGGCAACGGAAATGGCAACGGCAACGGCAAAGGAGGACCCAGCGATGAGTTTAATAAGAAACAACAGGGAAGGCCAATAAGTTTGGATATCAATGTGAATATATCACTATATGAATCGATTAAGGATTACATCTGTGATTTAATCATTAAAACTGCGCAACAACAAGAATGTCTACACCTTTTAACAAACAATTATAGAGAACCAACAACAACAACAACAACAACAACATCATCATCATCATCATCAGCATCATCAATATCATCAATATCATCAGCATCAACAACAACAACAACAACAACAACATCATCATCAACACCTTCCTCAAGAAGTAATAGTCAGAACACAGAAGATGGAGAAAAAAATGTTTATTCAATGACTGTATATGTATCGAAATTAAATCAATATCAAACACAAAACACCACAATGGAATCATACGGAGAAAGGAAATTATTAAATCTTGAATACAAAAACTTGTACTCTTTAAAGAAAAATAAAAAAATATTAAACAAACCATTCATTATTAAATCTTTAAATGCAACAGAAAATATTTTACCAATATTAAAACAAAAACTAATGCTTTCACAAAACGATTCAATAGGTTATATACGTGCTCATAGATCTCCAGGAGGTAAAGTTATAAAATTTGATTTTGTTCCCCTAAATAACCTAACAGAATATACGGTGGAAATATTTAAGAAAAAAATATGTTTCCCTCGTTATAAATCTCATATGAGAATCATTTTGGTAAAGACAAATCAATCAACTGCACAATCTTTTGAAACACAGATTAAACCGTTGATTTTTTATTTAAATTATAAATATTATTTACACGATTTCATATGGGGTAATAAATCTTTAAAAAATAATTCTAAAAATGAACATCATTTGGTAGAATTGGACGATAATAGTGAAACAGAGGTATAGGTCTTTCAATCATCGTTTTGAACCCTTTTACTGACTTATTCACACACACACACACACACAATGTGTATATACACATTTGGGTATATATACAATAAATAAATTGCATAACTGTAACAACTTTGATCTTTCCCCCCCCCCCCTTTTTAATTACACCTTTTTTTTCCTATTTTTTCTTTCTTAAGTTTTTTATGATTTTTTGTTTGAGTCTTTCAAAAATTTATCACATTAAATCTTTCAATCATCATCGTAAATTTTTTTTTTTTTTGTATCTTTTCCTTGACTCTTGTCTGTTTTTTCAGGAACATCTCCACTCTTTATATTTTCCTTATTAATTTTTTTGGTATTTTTTAAAGATATTAAATCGTTAATATCCGGAACTCGCTGTTTGGTTTTCCCATAACTGATTTTATTATTTGAATCCATCTCATCTTTATTAAATTGTTGTTTTTTATTCAAATTTTCCTTTTGTCTTTTCAAATAATTCTTATGAGAATCTTTATTATTTTTAGTTATTGTTGATGATTTAGTTATATGACCTGATGTAGATGATCCTTTTGCAGATTTTAAACCAACTCCATTGTATCCCATAATGATTCTAACAGTTTACTCCTTTTTTTTTTGGTTTTTTTTACTAATTATTATATGAATCAAATACATGTATTTGTTTAATTGAAATATATATATAATTATATATATATATATATATATATAGAGAACAATAGATCATTCACCTAACTGTACAATAACAACACAGCATGCAATGAAACCTCTAAGAAACCGTTGAATATGAAATGATGTACATCCTATATTATGTAATTATATATATGTATATATATATATATATGCTAAACATATCAAATGCCAGTACTAGTGGATTATAACTAAAAAAAACATTTTTTACATAACGTTCATTTTCTCTCTATATGTAATTTCTTTCTTTCATTCTTTCTTTCTTTCTTTTTCTTTCATTGCTCAATCTCTCCTCTTTTTAATCTTTTCTTCATTCACCGACCGGACTTCATCAAAAATATAGAAGAAAAAAATAATAATAATCAATTAACGGGGATTTACTATTACTTTTTCGGTGTTCAAATTTATATACATCATTTCATATGATTTATATGGGGGAGAGATAGAGCGTTGACTAATACTATATAACCATTATATAAACAAAAACATCATCATCATCATCATCATCATCATCAATACAATGGTGGTATTAATATCATACTATTAATAGCATTTATATATTACCCCTCATCTATATTCAATGTTATCTTTGTGTATATACATATGTAGTAGTAGTAGTAGTAGAAGTAGTAGTAGTAATAGTAGTAGTAGTAGTAGTAGTAGTAATAGTAATAAATACAATGATGTTACCCTGTCTTACAACACTCATATTACTATAACACAAATTAATTTGTCAGTTTATTTCTTTTTTTCTTTTTTTTGAAAATTTCTATTTTTAGTTCTCTCTTTTCTGTTCATTAAATTTTTTATTTTAGTCATTGTGTTGATGATGTCTCCATCTCTACTCCTCCTCCTCCTTCTTCCTCTCCTTTTTTTTGAATCAAAAATTTGTTCGATTTTATTTCATTTTGTTCTTTTGGATCTTTTTTTTTTTACCCTTGACATAATGGGGATGATCCATAAACAAGAAAAAAGATATATATATGTATATATATATGTCGATACGTTTTATGATGTATCAAAATGTTTCAATCAATATTTAAATTGAATTCTGTTATATGTTTTTTTGATTGTTGTAATATTACGTCTCATCGTTTGTTAATATAACAATGGGTTAATATATTCAATCATCTTAATTTATGATCGTATTGATGCACATGCGTACATGTATGTATATATATATACTGTATATAAGCCTCGGCGTACGTTCTAGATGATTCGTAGTTACAATATTTACCTTTTTTTTTCACACCCATCACTCCTCACTGGGATAGACAAGTTCAAATATTAAGAAGAAAACCAACTCCATACACTCAAACCAATGGCTATTATTGTAGGAAAGAAAATAGTTCGTTTACTCGTTGTGGCATTGTTTTTAGTGGTTTGTGTTGTTTATACAATTAGAAACTATGCTACAGAGATCAGTAGTGAAAAACTAATGCAATCGATTACTGACAATAAAGACTATATATTGAGTAATATCGGGTATACTGATAAGAGTGATAGTGATAATACCGTAGTAGATAATACAGAAATTTTAGACTCTCAAAGTGAAAGTACAGATGTTTCTACTGCTTTGCAAACAAACGGTGATGATATTCCAAATAATTTAGGTAATGGTAAAAAAACATCGATCAATGTTAAAGATTTTTTCCAACCAAAGGGAACACCGGTTAAAGCATGTTTTGTATCCTTGGTTAGAAATGGAGATGTATGGTCTATATTACCTAGTATCAGAGATGTCGAACAAAGATATAACAAGGATTATGCTTATACTTGGGTTTTCTTAAACGATCAAGAATTTGATGAACTTTTCAAACTTGCAGTTTCTAGAATTGTTTCTGGTAAAGTTAAATTCGGTGTTGTACCAAAGGAACACTGGTCGTATCCAGATTGGATCGATCAAGATGTTGCCGCTGGTGTAAGAGAGTCAATGGCTAAAGAAGGTATAATTTATGGAGATTCGGAATCTTATAGACATATGTGTAGATTTGAAAGTGGGTTTTTTTGGAGACATCCTTTATTAGATGAATTTGATTGGTATTGGAGAGTTGAACCAGATACGAAAATTTCATGTGATGTTCCATATGATATTTTCCAATATATGAACGATAACGAAAAAGCTTATGGTTTTACAATTTCTATTCACGAATTTGATAAAACCGTTCCTACTCTATGGGATAATACTAAAAAATTTATGGTGGAAAATCCTGAATATTTACACAAAGATAATTTGATGAATTTTATTAGTGAAGATAATGGTGAAACTTATAATATGTGTCATTTTTGGTCTAATTTTGAAGTAGCAAGTTTAAACCTTTGGAGAAGTCAACAATATAGAGATTATTTCTCATTTTTGGATCAAGCAGGTGGATTTTTCTACGAAAGATGGGGGGACGCTCCAGTTCATTCCATTGCTGCTTCTTTGTTCTTACCAAAATCATCTATTCATTTTTTCGATACAGTTTCATATACTCATCCTCCATATACTTCATGTCCAAAAAATTTAAAAGTTTGGACAGAATACAATTGTGAATGTAATCCTGCTAATGATTTCACTTTTGAAGATTATTCATGTGGTGTACAATACTACAAAGCTCAAGGTTTGAAAAAACCTGCTGCTTGGAAAGATGGTAATATTTTTTAAGCAAAAGAAAATAAATACATACATAGTTTATAAAACCATCTTTAATAGTTTGTTATTGTTGTTTTGTTGTTCTTATTCTCAAGTCTATATATGATTATGCATTTGTTTTTGAAAGCGGTGTCTTTTACTGTTCTTTTACGTTTTGTTGAACGGTTAATTATTATTTAGTTGTTTTTTTTTTATTTTTTTTTTCTTTTTCTTTTTTTTTCGTTTTCCACAACTCTGCAATGAGATGATGGTATTTGATTGACATGCAATATTAATGATGTGTGGAGTGCCTCTCTCTCCTACTCACTCTCCAAACATAAACAAAGACAAAATCCTTATATCAACAATCAAAACCAAGATGAGTGAAAATTTGAAAAAATACGTACCAGGTGTAGGAGATCCAGCTTTGCCACCTCAATTATCTGAATTTTCCAATAAAACCACAGATGAAGTCTTGGCCGAATTAAATAAAATGCCATTCTTTATGAATGAACTAAACGGTGAGGAAAACGTTATGCTAGATGCTTTAAAAGCTATGGCTTATGAAGGTGAACCACATGAAATCGCCACTAATTTCAAAACACAAGGTAACGAGTTGTTCAAATTGAGAAAATATAAAGATGCAAGAGAAATATACAATAAGGGAATAGAAGTACAACCAGGCAACGAATATAACGATTTAAACTCTATACTATACAGTAACAGAGCCGCTTGTGAATTGGAGTTGAAAAATTATAGAAAATGTATCAATGATTGTAAGAAAAGTTTAAACTATAACGCGAAAAGCGTAAAAGCATACTACAGAATGGCCAAGGCTTTCTGTCTACTAGATAAGTTGGACGAAGCCAAGAGTTCCTTGCAGTTCGGTATGCTTATTGATGGTTCAAATAGCTCGCTTCATAAACTCTTATATATGATCAATGAAAGAGAAGCAGAGGCAATGGCCAAGGAAACTGAAAAACTGGAAATTCAAAACGAGAAAAATAGACTTTCAGAAATCTTGAAAGCTTCCATGGATATAAGATCGATCACCAATATCAACTCAAAAGAACCTGCTAGTATCTTAAAAGAAGCCAAGATCCATCTAGAGTCCCCTGACGTGGCCGACTCTCAAATGATTAATCCTGCTGTGGTGTTATACCCTACCTCTGACGAGTTTGATTTCCTAGCAGAAGTCGGTGAAATGAGCACACCAACAGATATTTTATCTGTCGTCCTACAAAGACCAAACGAATATTTCCAACAGATGGGTCATGAAAACTTTAGTATGAAAAATTTCCAACCATACATGGAAACTGAGAGTGGTGGTCTTGTGAAAATTGGTAAAAAAATCACCTTTCATGATGCTTTAAAGACAGAAAAACCTGTTATTCCGTTGTTTGACAACAGTCTAAGGGTATATTTCGTTCCAAAACAAGAAAGTGAAAAGTGGTTGGCCAAGTGGGATAAGAAAGCCGCTCTTGAGAGAAGATCCTGAGGAGACAAACTTTTTGTTGTTTTGCGCTATACCTATGTATGTTTTTTTTTTTTTTTGGTTTTTGTTTTTTGTTTTCTCTAGAGAACGTAAACACATGTATGTATATATCTATATTTATACTTAGGCTCGAACTATTTACTTCTAGAATGCTTCTCAGTGCTTGCAAAAACTTCGCCGATGCGGAATTCAGGTATGCGGTCGAATATCTGAAACAAGTCGAGAGATTCTTGTTGAAGTATTTCACGACTGAAAAAGGGTTCCTGTGCCCATGATGTTAAAACATTGTTCTGATCGTCGCATTCAAAATCAGAGTCAATCTCAGGGAGTGTCTCATCGGCCGCACCGTCTTGATCATCATCAAATTGATACTCCTTTCCCGCTCTCATGCGATGGTCCTTGGTATTGAGATCATGTAGAACGCTCTTGTTAACTGTCGCAGTTGTTTCTTGGCTAGCAATTTTTGGTAAAACTTCTTTCATTCCTTTCGGTCTTCTTTTCGACATGTCTTCCTCGAGTTGTGATTTCCGTTTCTGCTGATCCAATCTTCTTCTCTCGTTTTGCAATTGCTGGGTTTTGATAACATCAGACAATCTCTTGTTCAACTTTTGTTTCAACTCGTCTTTGTTGTGAGTGCTGGGTAGTCCACCAACTAGAGATGACTGTCTCAATTGGAATCTTGTAAGAGTGTCGTTGCTCTTTCTCGAGCTTTTCAAATCAGGACTGATACTGGTGGGATTTGATGATTGTTGTGCTCTTTCTGTGTTTGCAACAGAGTTTTGTTTTAGAAGCTTTTTTTGGAAAACTGGAGAACCTGTTTTCTTTTGTCCAGAAGAATACAAATGTTTGTGCGGTGTGCCACCTTGCTGTTCTAACACCGTAGAGATAAGTGAAGTTCGTTTGTTCACTGATGGATTTTTTTTCACTTTCACAGAAGTCTGAGCTTTTTGAACCAAATGTGGTCTTAGTGATGTAGACGATAGAGAGTTTGTCAGTCCAACGTCATTCTCATCAGCTAAAAATGACACTCCTGAAATTCTTGACACCTTTGCTGGTGACTCTTTTACTCTGTCGGTTGCAGTCCTTCTGATACCTGTCCTCTTAAGTTTTGAGTCAAAGGATTTGGTAGATGATGCACTCAATCTTTCAAAGACACTGATTCTGGGTTTCTTGACAGCCGGTTCCTCCAGTTTATTTCCAACAAGTGTTCTTTTGGATAGTGGTTTTATAATATTGGTTGAGTGTGAAGTTATGACCTCCTTTCCTAATGTACAATTTATCAAATTATCACCACTTTTCACTTTCGAATCTATTCTTCTAGAAACATCTAGTTTGCTAGGCTGGCTGTCCTCTTTGTGTGCCTTCTTCTCAGGTATTTGTACTCTGGTATCGTGCTTAGGTTCCTGACTTTTTGATTCTTCTTGTATGGGCGCAATGACTTCTTCGAGCTTGTTGAAGCTTGATGCGTTATAGGCAGCTCCCGTGGAGTTCCCATTGGAGGTTGAGCTATATGTCTCCACTCTAAAACTGTTCACGCCTTGTGCCAGAAAATCCGATTTGTCAGGTAGAGGCACAATCAAGTTTGTTTTTCTTTTAATCCGTTTGATGACCTTTTTCTGTGTAGGACTCGTTGTGCTCTCGACATTGAAAATCTTACTGTTCAAAATATCAGTTAACGTTGTTTCATATTTTCTTGTGCGAGCAGATTGGTATATATCAATTTTGCTAATCGTCAAGTAATCTGCTTTCTGAGAGTCTATTGAGTTTGGGGTATTTGACGCGATGAGTAACGAGCTTTTATCTGGAGTAGCTTTTACTGCTGGAACTTTGGTGCTCTGGCTTTTGTTTAAGATCTCTATCGAAAGCTCATATGAAGGGCTTGAAAATGAATTCAATCCACGAGTGCTTCCGTTTTGAATAATTTCGGTAGTATTGTTTTTATGACTGTTGTTTGAAGAAGATTCTTCAGCTTTTGCAAAAACGCTAAATGAAGTCTCCTTTCTTTCTGGAAGTGAAATTGAGTTTTTTTCGACATCCTCTGCAGCAGGCAGGAGCACTACCTCTGAAAATGTGCTCTTCTTATGGACCAGTCCATTTTCCTTTATCAGTGGCTTTGCCTTGTCAGTTTCCACAATTGCAGTCATTTGAGGTGGTTTGTCCTGTGTAGTTTCCTCTGGTTTACTGCCTATGTGAGCTTCGTGGTTGGTGAAGTCGTTTTTTGTTAAGAACAGACTTTTCTCAGAGTCCAACTTTATGTTCTCTTTTGAATCAAACGTCTTCTGTAGAGATGATTCGTTGAGTTTTGAAACTACTTCGGTCTGAACTTGAGTTGTGTCTTCTTTCCTTATGGTTTTGGGCTGCAAAATGGATGAATCCAAAATGGTGTGTTTGTTAATAGGTGACGATTTAGAACTTGATGTGTGGAAGTTGAAAGTCTCATTAGCACTGCGGGGGAAATTATCTGTCAAAGTTACAGCATATGCAGGTATTTCAGTTTTTGCAATGTCTGGGCCTATATGGTCGTTTTTTATATATTCAGGTATTAGCACTTTAGAAATCTCAGAGTCGTCCATTTTCCCTCTTGAATCTGAAATATGGTTTTCTGTAAATGGGGTCTTTTCGTTTGATATCTGCTTAGTCGTGGAAACCACTGATTTTGGTACAGCTGGTTTGTCCGTGAGTATCTGCTCCTGCTTACTCTGAATTTTTTCCCGGCTTGTGTTTAAATCAGGTTTGTTGAGTGATATTGGTTTTATATTGTTTGTTTGTTTGTCCCTCTTTCCTTTCTCTTCTTTCAGTATTTGATTGATGTTTGGGCCATCAGAATTGTCTTCTGTGTCTAATAAATGTTTTGAGATATTAAGTAGTGATGGCTCTTCTACTATAGGAACCACACTTTTCTCTTTGTCTTTACCATTTTCAGAATTTAGTGTTGTTTTGTTGTTCTCTGTAGGTTTTACTTTTGCTGATGATGATTCTAATAAATCAAGAGGCTTTGAAGTTTGAGTGAAAAAAGCTGGTTTGTGTTTTTTTTGTAACACGGGAAGCGCATTCACACTCTTCGAAATCTGTGAAACTATGTCTAGGTTCATATCAAGCCATTTGTGAATATCTTTATATTTGTTGGTCAACAAGAGACTTGATTCCATGGAGGCCTCATTCAATTTGTTTATGCTCTCTATGATTGATCTGGATCCTCCTTTTCTAAACTCTTTTTTCTTTTTGGCTGCTCGTATAGCCCAATCCATTTTTGTTATAAAGCACTTGACCTTTGCCGCCTTTGCTTGTTCTTGCAACTTGTTTGTCATCAACCGATTGTATAAATCAAAAACTAGGAAACAATAAATAAATCGCGTCTTCCTCAAAAAAAAAAAAAAAAAAAAAAAAAATTGAAAATAAAAAAAAAATAAAA
>PTXO01000189.1:0-12293 GCA_003020785.1 Hanseniaspora gamundiae
AAGGGGTACCAACAATGGAGGTTTCCTTGACGATTGGGGTGTGAACGTAGTAGACTGTGCTGTCAGTCTCTTTACCGTCAGTTCCAACGATAGTGGTGACAGCGGTGGAGTAAGTGGTCGTGGACTCGACATCGTATGGAGTAACAACAGTGCTGGACTCAGAGACGATTGGAGTGCTGACATAGTAGACAGTGGTGTCGGTCTCCTTACCGTCTGGGCCAGTAGCAATGGATGTACTGGTGGAGTAGGTCAGGTCGGTGGTACCGGTGTATGGGGTAGCAACTGTGGATGATTCACCAACGATTGGAGTGTAGACGTAGTAGATTGTGCTGTCAGTCTCCTTACCGTCAGTTCCAACGATAGTGGTGACAGCGGTGGAGTAAGTGGTCGTGGACTCGACATCGTATGGAGTAACAACAGTGCTGGACTCAGAGACGATCGGAGTGTGGACATAGTACACAGTGGTGTCGGTCTCCTTACCGTCTGGGCCAGTACTGGTGATCACATCTGTAGAATAGGTGGTCGTGGACTCAACATCAAACGGGGTGACAACAGTGCTGGACTCAAAGACGATTGGAGTACTGACATAGTAAACAGTGGAGTCGGTCTCCTTACCATCAGCACCAGTCACAACAGAGGTGGTAGTAGAGTAGGTCAAGTCGATGGAACCACTGTACGGTTTGGCAACAGTAGTGATGGCACTGACAATTGGTGTGTGGACATAGTAAATAGATGTAACAAAAACACCACTAACGCTATCTGTTGAGGTAGACAAAACGGTAGAGTATGTGGTGGTCGAATCGCCACTCCATGGAGCATACTCGGTAGTGGTAGTAACGTGTGAAGGAACTTCGATAACATATGTTTCGTATACTGTAATGTAGCCATTATCTGGGTCAGTCGATGAAACTAGCGTAGACGAGGTGGTTACTTGATAAATATCAGTGGCAGTAACAGTTGTTGAAGTTGTGGTGGTAGTTGGTGGGAAATAAATGATTTGTTTTTCAAAGGTTCCTGAAAAGACTTCTCCAGAAACAGTAAAAGTCCCTGATGTTTCAGTTTCAAGTGTGGAAGTATAAGATCCAGTCCATGGAGTAGAAGAAGTAATAATTTCATCATTGCAAACATCAGCCAAGTCGTCCATACTGAAGGCATAGTCGGTAAAGTCACTAGTGTAGTTAGGATTTGTTGGAGTGTTGAAGACAAACTCGAAATCCCCACCTGTAACAATGTTAGCGTACATGAATCTGATTGGATAGTATTTCCCACCAATTAAATTAACAGTCAAAGTGGCACTTGCAGAAAGCAAGGTGATAAAAACAGTGTCCCAAGCTTCGATGTTGTTGACATTTTCATTCGATTGTTGACAACATTTGAAAGCGTTGGTAGCACCGAAACTGATCATACCGTAATCATTGGCCTTTTTCAATAAAAAGGTATATTCACCTGAAACTGGAGCATAAAAGTAAGCAGTACCGACAGCAGTAAAGTGACCAGTGTCAAATTGGGGACCGGAGTAGCTGAAATAGGTTGGTAAAACGGGGTCATAGATTTCTGATTTTCTAACACTTCCATCAGGACTGGTGATGTAGGAGGTTATAACGTGGTTGTCATAGGAAAGAGTGTTCAACCCAGTATTGGCACCGTAGTAAGAATACGAGGAGTAACCACCTTTGTAAAATTCAGTCGAACTGTAAACAGGTTCTCCATTTGGATAGTTGAAGTATCTCATACTGAAACCTTTGTTCATTTGAACACCACTTGGAATTCTACAAGCGGCCAAGTATTCATGATCGGCGAGAGAAAATTTGGCGATAAGAGTCAAAGCCCCTATTAGTACCAGGATTTTGCTAAAAAGATTCAGTTTTTGCATTTCTGGTGTATTGGTTCTGGTTATTATGTTTCTATTTCACAATAATTGTAAGAGTATCTTCGAATTGACTGCTCTTTATATAGGAAAATTGTTCAAGGGTATTCATCACTGTTTTTCAACTATCTCTTTGAACACGAAAAAATACTCAGTAGTGGAAGGCTGTAATCTGACAATGGATATGCGATATCCACGGAACAGAGAGACATTGCTGAGCTATACTGGCTGTCAAAGTTGGACCCACTCTATCATTGCGGTGTTCTGACAGTAGAAATAGAATGTTGAATGAAAAACAAACAAAGCAAGACTGTTAAACTTTACTGGTTGTAAACACTAAAATTATTCTACTGTTGAAAATAGTGGTCAAGAAAATAAATACAGGGAAACATCTTTTTTTAATTGTAGCATGTGTTGCACTTGTCAGAATGACAAAGAGAAGCAGTTGATACATTGTAATTAACACAAAAATGAACAGAAATGTTAAAACGATAAAACAGCACCCACCTGAGCTTAAAGAAACAATGGTACAAAAAAAACAAGACCAACGAGAATGTAATTAACTGCTCCCATTCCGTTATTAATTGTTTACGCAAAAATAGTACAAGCATTCAGAAGCTAGTTATGTTTCTAGATGCTTCCCGCGGAAATCGAAAACTATAAAACAACTTATTTTAGCACACTGTGTGATATACGTTGTCTTCCGTGTCCAAAAATGCTCAACGTTCCGAGGAATTCCAGCTGTTGTTTTTGTGAAGGACATCTGCGAAGAACGTTGTTATAGATTTTCTTTGCTCTTGTTTGATGCGTGATTTTCTCTAAATATCGGCGTGGAATCATTCTAAAATATGCTGGGAAAAGTTATCTCCGGTTAGCACTTTGATTGCTATGAGGTAATAAAACAAGATGAAACGCTCAATCCGGAAGTGAGTGCTTCCCGAAACACTATCTTTGATATTAAAACGTACAGCTGTGAGAGAAAACATAGTTTAGTGTAGTACAGGTTTATTCTGCGCGTTTCCAGTGTTCCGTATTTTAATCCAAACGGGTGGTTTTTTTGTGACTTCCGCGGAGCAGGGATACAATGAAACAAAAAAGAATAAACAGTCTGTTTAGCCTTGTCTCCTCTTGGGCATCGTTTTATTCAAGAACCCAAAGCTCGTAGCGGCTCAAGCTTTCGGTCATTGAATGGTATCTTTGACACAGACCACCGTAGTTTCTTAGAGGTCACTGTGATACAGCACGGTGTGCGATTCACTCTAAGCTCTTTGAAATAACATGGCCCCCGCGAATAGGAGAGAATGTTGCTGATTCCATGGGCAAGATACACTTTGTAACACGGCCCATACCGTAAATGTTTCACATTTGCTCGTTTCTTATTCTGAAAAACAATTGTACAGTAGCGCTACAGTTGACTATATCTGGCTCCAGAATGCCATTTTACACCGTGCTAGTAGTCTTAAGCGGCCACCTGAGCGTAGGTATTGCTATTTTGCAAACGCTGAGATATAGAGCCCGATGCTATAAAACTGGCCTTTTCGGGGCAGCTACTCTTGTAATGAAACAATTGTGTTATGGAAGCATGAAAACCTCTTGCATTGTTGAAGACCTATCTCTCTAGCCAAAACTCGTTTTTTTAGACATCAATGATAAAACTTCACATTTACTGTGAAGAACGAGTTATCTTATCAGTCAAAACACATAGTTACTAAAAAATGTTTTTGGCAGAAAAGAGATAGTATACAGTTGCTCGCTGTATCGTTTTTATCAAACATAAAGCAGAAAGCCAATTCCTGGAGATATTTTTGCAATTTGAATGATCTTGTTGAAATGATGTTATCTTTGGCATTGCTTTCCCATCATTAGTATATTTGTTCTTATATTAGAAAGATAAAGCAAAACAGTAGATAGTAACTTTTTTTTCTAATACAGTGGTAGGAGAGTGCACCTTTTTTATTCTCTTCTTTTTGACTACAAAACCAGCTACGAAGGCTCCGCTATCAACAGGCACACATGATATAACCATAACGTAGCGGATGTTGGTAAAGTTGACATGTGTATGTATTCGAATCTACCATTATTTGGTTTGTATTGCATTCCCATTTAGATATTGTTGAACATCAACAAAAGCTTTTTCTGTGTGTGTGGAAATGAACAGCACAAGAGCGAATAACTAGTTATAATCCATATAGCATGGGGTTCTCTTCCAAAGTGATTGTTGTAATTGTTTTAAGAGGAACATAGAATGAGGTGTTACTTTGGAAAGATAAACAATACAGGAAGATGTTGGAAAAATAGTGTGATTAAAAACATAACAAAATAGAAATGTTGTACTTTCAATGTCATTTATAGAATCGTGTACATTTGAACAAAAACACGTATAAAGTATAAGTCAAGGCTCTCCTACTGGTGTATCAATCGTACTGTTAATAGCAAAATATGTATAAAATGAAAAAAGTCTAGTGGTGCTGGTATCTAACTGTTCAGTAGGTACTAGTATTGCCCAAAGCAATATGCGAACTCCACATTTTCGAATCAACAACTGTTGGTGTTTTAATGAACAGCATCATCAAACAAACAGATCATTTCTTACTGCAAATGTGTGTTTTTTTTTGATTCTTATAAAAAAGATTGCGGTCTTGTATTAGTAGCACAAAGGGTTTCAACTATATCTATGGGAGAAGTGATGTAGACAGAAGGTTATTTTCATTCGTCATTTTGAGTTTTTGACCTGTGACAAGTGAATCTTCATGATCTTATTACATTAAGTTAGAAACAAAGTATTCATTGCTAGTGATAGATGGTATGATTATATAGTAGCAAACAGCTGTAGTACATTTTATGATTGACTCATGTATATTTTATAGTCGTACAAACAATCAGGCGTCTTGATTTTGCTACGTTTTCAATATTTATGCAGAAACTATCAATGCATGTCACTAAATTTCGATTTTAATGTTTCAATAATCTGAAAAAAGGCTAAAAAGAGAGAAAGAGATATATGTAGTGGGAAGAAAGGGAACAAACCAAACATGCAGGAACTCGATATTTCTTAAACTAGAATTAGAACATGCAGACACCCTTAGACAGCGATCTGTTAAGCTTTAAGCTTTACACGATAACCACCGTTGTTTGAGAACAGTTGTTGCAAAATGAAACTGATTATCATTTTTTTGTGAACACAAATAATATGAGAGTGTACCCTTTCTTGCTTAAATGTATGAGAGATTTTGCCATAGAGAATGTCTTTTGGATCTTATAAATATGATTTTCACAAGTGGGAATAAGATCTTGCATCACTGTCAAAACAATTATTTGAGAGAAGAACAGCAATGGAGTTGTGGGCATTAACACCTACGGCAGAACAATTTCATTTCGTTATCAGACATGGTGATCTTGGAAGTGGGTACCAGTGCCTTTATGACTTCCATCAAACGCGCAGCAAAGAGCGGTCGTTTCAGTTGATGGCAATATCACTATTGCAGGAAATGTCACTTGATAGATATGCAATTTTGTAGTATTACACTGAATCTCGACTTTGAAACATCATTAAAAGAGTGGTTCATGCGTTGGTTCCCTTTGCGAGGTTCTAATGTACAGGCATCTGTTTTTTCTAAGTTTATAAATAATCAATCCGAGTGTCTATTAGAATTAAATAACCCTATGAATGCAATGCTAAGTTAGTTCTCAATTTGATTAATGCAAAAACTGATCTAGGTGTCTCAACCATCAGGTTCTATTTGATCAGATGTTACAGTTTATTTATGGTTGTTTTTCAGTGGTGCAAGAATTGGAAAACGTGGAGTTTTTTTTCAGCTATTTGGGTAGTGGAAGGATCGTGTATCAATCTCTTGTGCTCATTTAGATTCACTTGGAATGCTACAAGTTGCCAGAGAGTTGTGTGTTGGGCTTGGAAAAATAGAAAACAAGAGCTAAAACGCTTACCACTACTGGATATTTGCTTCACGTTATTCAAATATAGCATGTTTGAATATTGGTTTGGTATTTGAGTTTTTTTGAAAATCTTGAAGCTGAAAATGCAACATTAGTATCATTTCGAAAAACACGGTTTTCGTAAGGAATGATTATTGAGACGTTCACTTTTGGAATATCTATATTGTTTGATGAATTAATTCACTCAAAATTGTGGGATGTGAAAACTGCAGCGGACCTCATGTTAGCAACACAAGAGGAGATAAAAAAAACACAAACGATGAAACGCTTGCTCAGACAACAACAGAATGAGTTGCAATCGTTTAAAAGCAGTTTACATACTGACTGGAAAATAATAGAGATTGAAAAAAACTCGAAACCGCTTGGAGGCGAGTCCACGTCAATCACCGCATAAATTATCTCAACTAACGAGTAGCCAGTTCAGAATTCTAAGAAGTGCAGTAGCTTCTAAGCCATGTATGAGACAATAAAGATGAAACAGATATACTCTCATGTTTTACGTTGCGAGAGGTGCTCAGAGCGGGAAAACAAAAAGAGAGGAACGGTCTTTTGATTGTCACGAGGAAGAAGAGAGCTACCCCTATCTTGTGTGATCTGTGGCGATAGTAACGGTATGCGAGACTGGGGAATATTTCAAGATTCTAGCCGTGCGGGATTCTGAAACTCTGCACAAGTGCAAGCATCCCAAGATATCTTTACATGTATTGTCTTCCGTTTCCGAGAATGCTTAAATTATTTCAAAGGAATTTCCACGGTTATTGTTTTGTTGGAAAAATAGAGATGCGTCTGTTCAACACTTTGATCTTTATAAAATAACAATCTGGAAGTAAGCACTCACGGTCATACCATATCTTCTCACTGAAATGGAACAGTTATATAAACAGCGGCGTCTCGATTCAATGCACATTGTTTAGTCTACGCGTTTCAAGCCCGCGCTGTTCTCTTGTTGAGAATGTTTTTGTTTTTTCTTACGTTCCGCGTAGCGCCGAGGTGAAACACAATAACAATAAAAAGAAACAAACAAATGTCCATAGACGCATACTCTTCCACCGTTCAATTTTGTTTACTGTTCGGCAGAGGTCTATTTGAGTAATACAGGTCGTATTTCAGTTGAAGAGTTATTTTGATTACATCACCAAATGGTTGTCGAAATTAATAATATGGTAAGGACTGATAGCTCAGGCCGATGTCTACGTCGATACTTACAACGTCGTTCTACACTGTGTTAGATGCTCACTAACCTAATATGGAATGCTACACAGTGAAGTTTTTTTTTTTGTGAATACTTAAATATATACCAGATGAATTTTATTGTTATTTTTTTCCTATTACCATTCTTATGTACGAGAAACAAGAATGCAAATGTCAAATAGATTAATATAATCCTTGTTTGCAGACGAAAAATATTTAAGTGGAACAAGCACTCATGAAGAAATGAGTTAAAACGAGTTTTTATCGGTTTATAGCTCGAGTGAACACATGGCACTATGTACGGCACATGCAACACAGTCATGTGACAGATAAAGCATGTGACTCACAAAAACATGGAATTTAAAAAGAGTTACAACGTATTTCCGGTGAGTCACATATATACATTATTAATCCTTGCAAGGTACAAAAACAATTATGAAACTACGCATTGATGTCAAAAACATATAGTTTATTAGAGTCAATAATGTGTCAGAGCAAATGATGGAATAAGCTATTTCCAAACATGAGAGATGTTGTAATAATATATATATATATATATATATGTTTACTCAGTTCATTACTATATTTCACAAGAATTTGATACTATCATAATAGAGAAATATGGTCAAAAAAGACAATACAGCAATACTGTAAAGCAAGGGAGAATATGTTTTTAGATAACTATAAAGGTACATTGATGTCTCAACTGGGTGGTGGGAAAAAAGACCAGGTACATATAGCTCAAAAAAAAGAATCAATTGAAAGGCACGATTTGTCTAAAGATAACAGAAAACTATTGGACTCACTAGTTAGAGAGCTTTGTAATAAATTTAATGGTTCGGTATTAGAGTATGCAGACATTTTACTGGAGTCTTTTATGTATCCCAACCGAGTGGAAACAGGCTTATTATCTTTTGAGACAATTGATACATATGGACCTTCTTATAAAGAGAATGTCCATTTGGTTAGCGATTTGGAAAACTCAAGCATACTAGACGTAATTCACATTAGAGAACTACTCAGAGAAAGTTTACAGTTGAGAAAGGCTGCTTACTCTGTACATGTAGAGAATTTGGAAAAAATACACGTGTGTTTTGTGATGTTGTTGAGAAATTTGAGCGCTTATTTAGAAATTCCCAATGCTTTTGAGTTTTTCAAACATATATTACAGGAGAATATTTGCAATTTTGAAAAATTGTTTCAACTATACAAACAACTAAAACATATACTTCACACGTTGATCCAATCTGCATTTGGCTATCACCTTGATACCACGAGTAGCTGCCATAACGATGATGTGCTTTTCCAAATATCGCACGATGATTTGCTACTAATCAAAGATTACTCGTTAAACAACAACGAATGGTTGCATGATTTACTTTACACATCCAATGCGTACCAGGACTTTTGTAAGCAATTCAACAGAGATGAGGGACTCAAGTTTGAGCTATATATCATTCAACGTAAAGAGCTCCTCAACATTTCCACTAGAAGTTTATAGATACATCTGTACACCCTCAACTATGCATTATACATCACTTATCTTTCCATCTCTTGGCATGCGTGTGAAGGACATGAAAAAGGTACTGAGCATCACGTGCGTGCGTTGTGAAATTGAAGACGTTACTTAGAGTTTTCTTTTTCTGTTTTTGCTGTTTTTTCGTCTCTTGCTCCATTAGAGTTCCTAAAGAGGAAATGTCTGTAAACAATTGCACTTTTTGTGGGATCATTAAAACAATTTCTCTCTCTCTCTCTCTCCTTCCTTGATTTCATTCGTCAAGACATATTTTCTTACCTATTTTGATGCGTGGTACATAGAGATACTCCTTATGACAATTCAACGGTCAACTTGTCATCTTAATTTGAAATCACCCAAGGAGAACTTAACACAGACCCCACTAATAGTAACACAGTTGAGTATGTCATCTTCAGGGTACGCATTTTCACCACCGCCTGACAAGTCTAAGAATGACGAGAACTTGGACACACCAAATGGACCATTGTGCAAAAACCAACAGAGCAATATCAAAAAACCGTACATGCTGGGAACCAAATTTGAAAAAAACAGAACTTTAACCAATACCTCTCCTGCCAGGTTGAATACCATGAACGGATATCAGAACCCGGTAAAGCTGCGTGGTAAAATCACGAAGCAGCAACAACCGTGCATGAAGAGACAAGCATCGATGTCCTCATTGTCGTTTTCACAACCCAAATTGAAGAAAGCCAGCTCTCTGGTTATGCTAGGGAGCAACTTGGATAGACTCAATAGTAACGGAGAGGGTTCCATAAATTCGATGTTCAGTCACAATAGCAACAACAATAATAGTAGTGGTGGTAAAAATAATAATAATAATACTCATAGTAACAACAACATCACGTCTACTGGATTCAAGGAATCAAATACGTTGTCGAATCAAAAAATGTTGTTGAGCAATAGAAATCCTATATTGCAGAGACAGAGATCTTTTGATCACTCCAACACACTATTCAGGAAAAACGAGTCTCTTGAGCAAGGGGAAGTCCATGAGAAAAGTGGCGGTTCCAAGATCAGAGACACCAAGAAGTCTGTTTCCTCCAGTCCAGTGAAAAACGCTTCCTCCAACTTTGATGCTGTCTCGATGATGGTGGTTCCAGATAGATACATCCCGGCCTCCACAAGCGACAAAATTAATTCGTCGATGGCATCGGTGTTAGCATTTTCCCGACTAAACAATGTCGGGAGTCATGCGTCGAATATTTCCAATGCTCTCGGCGCACAAGAGAGTTTATCATCACACTCGATGGTGGGTTCATCTCTGATCAACAACACTGCAGCTGACGATTCTGAAGAAGAGATCACTCATGGAGGGGTATCTCTAATAGACTCTCCACCACCACCGGCAAATGCCTCACCTCAGACTCATTTGAAATCCATCAACAAGAAGATATTCCAGAAAACTGTTGCTGAAGCTTGTGGAATCGATTCTCATGAGAGAATATTGCAATATTTACCAAAGGCACCGTTGCCGTCATTGAAAAGATCGCAGTCATATTCTTTAGACAACAACCGTAAAAGATACAGTTACAATGACTACTATTCTGAGAAGATCAGCACAATACAAGACCAGTTTCAACAAAACACTATGGAACAGAAGACCGTTCCAGGGAAAGATCTTTATCGTATCAGAAAGATAAATCAATCACCTGAAAGAATATTGGACTGTCCCGACTTTATTGATGATTTTTATTTGAATTTGATATCGTGGAACAAGAGGAATGTACTAGCAATTGCTCTAAATCAAGCGGTATATCTATGGAATGGAGATAGCGGAGAAGTTTCGCAGCTACTAGATTATGAGAATGAAACCATAATGAAAGTTTCGTCGTTGACCTGGAGTGATGATAATTTCCATATATCGATTGGATTTGATGTTGGGGTTATAGAAGTTTGGGATACAGAGATTGGTAAAAAAATCAGTAAAATGGATGGGTTGAAAAACAGTCGTATTGGAGTTCAATCGTGGTTATTCAATCTGATATCCAGTGGGAACAAGAACGGGATGATCAAGATCAATGATGTTCGTATCAAGAACCATGTGATTCAATCATGGGACGACCATCACAACAATTTAGAGGTCTGTGGATTGATGTACAGACAGGATGGATTGCAATTGGCTTCTGGAGGAAATGACAACTCGATGATTATATGGGACACCAGAACTTCGTTGCCGCTATACATAAAGAGACAACACACTGCTGCAGTGAAAGCGATAAGTTGGAATCCTGACATCCCAACATTACTAGCAACAGGAGGAGGATTAAACGATCAAAAAATACATTTCTGGAATACAAATTTGGGTAATAGAGTGAACACGATAAATACAGGAACACAAATCTCATCAATACACTGGGGTCAATCAGTTTCCAACAAGAGAGAAGTAGTGATAACAGGCGGAGAACCAAGAAATTGCATATCGATATACAACTATGAAAATAGGTTCAAAGTGGCAGAGATCAACAATGCACATGATTCCAAGATTATTAGTTCTCAACTATCACCAGATGGTACATCGATAGCTACCATCGGTGGAGATGAAAATTTGAAATTTTTTAAAATATTTGATCAAAAGAGAAACAAATTTAATGGAACTATGAGTTCACAAGAGTTTGATAACGGGAATGGATCTTATGATGATTTAGATAAACGTAATAGTACTTCTAACAACAATAACAGCAGCAGCAGCAACAGCAACGATGATCCATTGAAATCACCACATAAAAACATTACCATTAGGTAATTACACAGCATAGCATAACACATCATAGCATAACATAGCATAATATATATCTATATATATATATTTATAAGAATAATAAATGAACTCATTTAGTTATAATTATAAATAAAATAATAATAATAAAAAAAAAAATAGAACAAAAAATGAATAAAAAGAATAGAAAAATAAAGTAAAAAAAAAAATGGGAATCTAACACATCACAAAGGCAAATACACCAACCTGATAATTATAATAATGCAATGGTCAGGGATACCTCTGTATGAGCGATAGTTTCCCCAAACATGCAGCTAATACAAAAGAGAGAAAAAAAAAGATAGAGAGGAAAGATAGAGAGAAAAGAATGGGAGGAAATGGAAGAGAAAGAGGGAGAAAGATTGAAACAAACTTTAGAAGAACATTACAATCTCTCACACACTCTCTCCAACACATTCTCTCTCACTCTTTTACTCACACTCACTCTCATATCTCTCTCACACTCTCTCTAGTCTCAGCCACATGTTTAATTATTTTTTTATTGATGAAAAACTTCCAAAAAATTGAATGGGAAATATGAATAAACCATAAAGAGAGATAAAGCTCTATATGATAATTGATATGATCCCATTTTTCGTAACATAGAAGCATACAAAGCCATAGTAACACCACAAACATTATATTATCACTATCACCACTACACACATGTACTATTCATTATCATTGTTAGCGTCTTCAACACCCAAGGGTGGGGAACAAAAACAAACAAATGACAGTACTGTATGAATGATAACAATATCAAAAAATAAATAAATGGTGAAACATAAACTCGTATGCATGATTCCAGTTGTTACACTGAAAAGAACAGATACTACACTTGATCTAAGCCAAAAGGCAAAGAGATTCTTGATTTTTTATGTTTTTTTGTTAGATAGTAATAATAATTAAGGAAGGTGTGAACATGAAAAAGAGAAGAGTGTCAAAATCAAGTGTTGATATAGTTGGTAACAGCAATATTTTCGTCTATA
>PTXO01000019.1:0-101159 GCA_003020785.1 Hanseniaspora gamundiae
GATCAAATATCATTAATACTGTAAAATTAAGTTAACCGATTTCTTTTTTATCTTTTTTTCAATTCATTTCTCAATTCATTTTTCAAGTTTCTATACATCAAGAAGCCGAGGAAAATGAACAAAATAGGAAAAAAATGAGTTGTTGCAACACTGATAAGAATGAAAACTCTCGCGCATACCCGATAAAATGATAAGACATAAAAAAAAAAAATAATAATTAAATACATACTTTCGTTTCTATTGAAAGTTATCAAAGATTGAAAAACGATAAAGAAACTAGAAAAAAATATATATGTGTAGTGTTGTTGTGAGGATATAGAGTGTTTAGGAGAGAAGGAGAGAGGAGAAGAGAAGGAGAGATACATACCAATAACCTCAGAAGGCACGTCGCTTACAAGGACAAAAAAGAAAAGTAAAAATATGTATTTGATTCGGATGCCCAAACATCTTGTAATATAATGTCGCTGTGGTATCTACTCTTGTATTTTAATGTGTCATTTCTCTTTGCAACATATTTTTTGTTTTAAAAAAACAAAACATCACTGAATTAGAAGTTACCAAACAAATGGCCATATCATACTTGTAGGCACACATGCATGTCTATTGTTGGATCATTTTACTATAATAAAATACTCTATTTTATTTTTACACATTTGTCTTTTTTTTTTCTCTTGCTATTTTTCTGTTAATGCCATATTGAGGAGAGTATACCGTTGTATTATTTATTGGTTATATAACACTCCACAAACATAGTGCAAATCAGCAAATGCATTTTCTGCTTATGTTGTAAAGTACTTAGAGCTAATACGTTTGGATAAGTAGCTGATGGTTTTTTTATAATACATCCTACTGATAGGGAGTCAGTTTTTAAGTAAAAGTGAAAGAAGAAACATACATACACACACACACACACACAAAATTGTTGTGGTATCACTTTGTTTCTTTAGATGATTGACCTTGTGTAAATGATAATAAATGATTCTTAAACAATAAGATAAGATTTAATCAATGTGTGTATGTGTATGTCTTTTTTTGTTTTGGTCTTACAAATGACTATTACCGAGTCGGGTTATGTAATCTCTTAGCCAAAAAAGGAAAAAAAAGCTCGAGGAGGCAAAAAAAAAAAAAAAAAAAAAAAAAAGTCTCCTTCTTGTCTTGATTGGACAATACTCGTAAACATTTCACGAATGACTCTTTATAGTTGACCTTTTTTGAAAGTAACCTCTTTGCCTTCTAAGATAGTATAGTACAAAGAGAAAGAGATAATAAAAACAACAACAACAACTACTAGTGTCAAATCCAAACACCGAGACACACAACAGACACACAACAGACCCCCTCCAAAATGTCTTTTAAATTCGACCACACAGTTTTTAACAATAAGGACTTTAACGAACTGATCAAAAAGAAATTGAATAAGCATTTGAACAAACCCCAAGACGATGTTAGTGATATGAATGACGCACTGGACAGCAACAGCTGTGTGGAAGACTACAGTGCGCAGAGTATGAAGAAGAAGAAAAACATGCTAGCAAACGGTATAACTGTGAACAAAGTGAATTTTGTTAAACCACCACAAGTGGAAATACTAGATTTGAACATTCAACCAAAAAATACACTTGCCAAGACTATAATCAAGATATTCCTGGAATCCGCCAATATCGAAATATCAACACAGATCGAGGCAAATTCTCTTTTGTTGTATAGTGGGAACAGTACTCCATCGTTTATAATGCCCGAGATCATCTGTAATGACTCTTTTGTCGTGCCTATAACTATGTTGTTTTCTAATATTCAACTTGAGGCTATTTCTAACATTAGTGCAGAGGCACACAACAAAGGAAGTAGTAGCAGTAGTGGTGTCAGTATTTCATTCAACGATGTCAATTTGGACTTTGATTTTGACTGTTCCATCAAGTTGTTCCAAGGATCCATTGAAAATAGATTGAAGACAGCCATGGATGCTGTTTTTAAAGATGCACTACCCTTGATGATCTACTCAACAAGCTCCAAAGAAGACACAACAACATCAACAGCTTTGTCACCCGTGATTAAGAATTCTCTGGTGCAAGAGAATCACTGTGATGTAGCGTTTTTGGATCCAAATGATTTGGAAGATTTGAGTCCAATCACAATGTTGAAGTTGAGTACAATGGTTAGTCAAAGAAACTCCCTCTCGTTATCCGGTATAATAATGAATGGTTGTCTCGAAAGACCCAATCTGTATAAACTAATACAGAAAAATTCTTTGAAATTGAATAAACTAGTTGGGTCTTCATCCACTACCACCAATAACAATGAACTAATAATAGATGAGCTAAACTTTAATGACAAGTTGGTGGAAAACATCACTACAATACAATCATCTATATATAACAGACAAGGAAGACGTAATAAAAATCATATAAAGAGAAGAGTAATCTCGCTGAAGAAGAAGAAGAAGAACAAGAAGACAGACACTCAACTCCAACCACACGTAGAAAACCTTTTGGAAGAGAAAAAAGAAGTGACAAACGTCGCAGAAGCACACAAAGAGGAACAAAGGGAAGAAATCAGAGAAGAGGTCAAAGACGAGAATGCAGTAGAGGTCATCAGCGATACCAAAGATATCAAAAAGGCAACGATACCCTTTATTGAATCATACAACAAGGAAATCTCCACACTACATAAGAGAGTGTCTTCTCCTGTTCCTGCTCTGAAGTTTCATGATTGGGTGGAAGACCATGCTTTCAACAACAACATCAACTACAACAACATCAATAATTGCAAAGATTTTTTGATAAATGATGAATTGAAACACAAAAACCTACTAAATAACAAAATCATACACTCTTCTCCGATTCGGCCTGTATACAAGAGAAACCACTATTCTTTTGTTGGGATTTCTAGCCAATCAAATGGCTACAATCAGAAAGTGGATCCAATTGCAACACCAAGCACCCCAACCATACCGATGCATAAGAAATACTTTCCGGAAAAGAAAATAGGTCCTATCCAGGTTTTAATTTCTGCAAACGACACGAAAAATACCAAACCGCTGAACACACGCAGTAGCTCACAAGTCCACCAGCCTTTCAATCTACCACCCCCACCTTATTCTTCAAGTGCTGCTTAGCTTTAGTAAAAACAGAAAAAGTTCAATATTTATAGGTCCGTATACCATTTATATACTCCATGTATACACACATTCAATATATAGCATGTACGTATAGTAAAATAAAATAATAATATAATATAAAAAATAACAACCCAGACTGCCGTCCGTCAGACTGTCATTAAACGATGATTTTGTTCCACTCTTCTATGGTAAAACATTTGCAAGTGAAAGCGTGGATTTGAGCAATCTAGTCTTTCAAAATCTTGTTTATGGTTCTACAATGAGTTAGTTTATTCTTTCCTTGGAAAAAATCACTTATAACAATAATTTCAAAGTTTTGGCCGCACCCATTAGATATGTCATTCACTATGCTATCGTGGTAGTCGGTTAGATCTGCCTTAAGTTTGGCGATTAGAGATTCAGGTGTTAAAGAGGATGCCATTTTGATGAGAGCTGTAGGTCGTGTGTTGCGCTTGATTGATGTTTTTAGGATGAATTCGTGGCGTTTTGTCCTTCCTCTGTATGAATGTTCTCCATTTCGGTCATGCGTGTGTTTAGTCGTCTGACTACTTTTCTCCAAACGTCGGAAAAAGAAAAATAATGAGAAAGGAGGGGGGTTTACAATTGTCGGGCCACGAAGTCAGAGACAGACAACTAACAAAACCAACCAAAAATGAGTTTAACATTAGGTAAAACACAAACCAATAAAGTTGTTTCTGTTATCCAAAAGTTGTTCCCTTTGAAATACGCAGACTCTGCATGGGACAACACGGGATTGTTGATTGATTGTTCCAGTTTAGCTACCACAGACACCACAACTTCTCCAATCAAAGTCCTATTGACTATCGATTTGACTGCGAGAGTTTGTGAAGAAGCCATTGCCAATAAGTGCAACTTTATTCTATCTTACCATCCTTTCATTTTTCCTCACTGGAACAGAATCGCTCCGTCCAAGAATCCTCAGCATTTGAGTTGTTTGAAATTGATCCACAATGGTATATCCGTGTATTGTCCACACACCAGTGTGGATGCTGCCAAAGGTGGTGTCAACGATTGGTTGAGCACTGTTCTACTTTGTAGTGACACTGAGGGCAAGTCCACCCTACATGAAACTTTGAACTCAAAGGCTATCGAATGCGTCAAAGGAGAAGACGACACTGATATTGGTTACGGGAGATACCTAGATATATCATCAAGTAAAAAAACCTTAAGTGCCATCATTGAGAACATCAAGAAAAACTTGAAACTAGAGCACTTTCAAATTGCATTGCCAGATTCTTTAAGAGAAGCAGAGAACTCCAAAAATACGATTGGAGAAACAATCGAAATCTCCAAAATTGCTCTATGTGCCGGAAGCGGATCTTCAGTTTTCAAATCATTGTCTGCCAAAGAATTTGAAGAAGTTGACCTGTTCTTAACTGGTGAAATGTCTCACCACGAAGTTTTGAAATTCAAAGAAATGGGTAAAATTGTCATTGTTTGTAATCACTCAAACACCGAAAGAGAATATTTGAACCAATTGATGATTCACCAACTAAAAGCACAAGACTCTAGTATTGAATACAGGGTCAGTGAACACGACCACGATCCTTTGGATACTATCTAAGTAAGAGTATATTCATAGATGTATTTGTATAACACATTTGCACGAGAGAGTGTCGCGTCCACGTCACTCACTGCACCTGTTTTGTTAAGTTCAGGATTTTAAAAGAGTAACACATAACTTGAGTTGCTCTGTTCCCAGTGACGAAAGAGTACCCCAACAAGTGTCCAACATCACACCAAACACACCTCGTAACGATGGAATTCTCATTGAAAAAAGAAAACAGGAAAAAGTTTCAAGACAAACAGAAATTGAAGAGAAGTCATTTAACAAAGAGTGATGTGAAGTATATCAAACAGCATAAAGAAGAAAAGAAACAACTCTTGGAACTAGAAAAGAAACAAGAGGAGGAGAAATTACAAAACGGAGAAAATGTCAACGAGGATGGGGAACAGGAAGAGGGTGAAAAAGAAGACGAGGATGGGAACGAAGAAGGGGATGGCGTTGATAAGAGGTATTCCAGAAGAGTCATAAAGAGCAACACGTACAGGTACGACAAGGAGGAAGAGGAGGTGTTTCACAACAGAGTCAACAATATTGTTGATGAGTCTTATATCAATGATGAATTAAGGGATAGCTTGAAGCGGATTGCACTGGAGAAAAACCAGGAATTAGATGCCCACAAAAATGAAAGCCATGATGTTGCGAAAGTGATCACGAACAAAAACATCACCAAAAAGGACATTGATTCTTTGAATACAAAACAGCTGAATGAGCTATTGCTTAAAGGCACGGTGTCTGCTCTAAATAGTGGAGAGATTAGTGAGGAAGAAGATGAAGAAAAAGTATACACCGATGACCATAAATCTACCACATCAAGACTTCAGAATAAAACGGCTAATCAGAAACTGAGAAACGAGAAGGTCGAACAGCATCCATCTGGTGCCCGCCAAAATGCGCAAGGTAATTGTGACAAACTGACGAAGAATGAACTACCACCCTCATCGTCACCTGCGCTTCCATCTTCTTTGCAAGCTGACCAAGATTTTTTAGACGGGTTTATTTAGCGACTTGTAGAAGTATATAGCCATACACATAGGCAAGCACAGCCTGCAATATCTCAAGAAATGCCATTGTTTAATTGTGAAGTGTCGTTGTTTTATGGATTTGATCATCTGCAGTCGTTACCCTGTCGCAGAGCTTTTCACTGTCGCAAAAAAAAAAAATATAAAAAAATATTACGCAATTTCTCGTCTTCTGTGATATCAATTATTTGTTGAATGAGCCTCAACTTTATACATACAATGGCATGTACTTCGGCTATTGATAGGGATGTGTATCTTATCATCTACACCTTCATAGTCAGGTTTCGCTCTTACTTGTGCTTGCAGACAGCTTTTATATCTTGAGTGAGTTTATCCAACAAAAGACAGAAACAAACCAAGAAAACATCTGAAAACGTTTAGTTTATCACACTATTTATCATTACTTTGCATTTTTTACTGTCATTTCATTTGAATAAGAAAGAAAGAAAAAACTCAAAAAACACAAGACAAGTTAAACGACTACAAAACAAAAAAACAAACAAGTAAAACCCAAATAGCAACATAACAAACCATAGAAGAAAATGTCCAGTGATACAATGTATTTCAATAGCTCACGCCTACTTCCAACCACAAGTAGGAACAAGACACCACCTGTGAAACAAAAGCAAAAGTTTTCACAGTCGGGTACACCTCTGTCTGCTTCCACTTCAAACTCGCAGTCTCAGAAAATGGGTAACAACAACCACAACAACAATTCTAAAGCCCACACCAACCTATCCACTCACTCCGGCGGTAATTTGAATAGCCACCACTCTAGCGTGAAGAACAAAAGCGATTACATAGGCAAAACCGATAGACCTCATCAATCATCATCTTCCGTTAAACCAAGCAACAAAAACTCTGCAGGTAAGGGTGAATCCAACAAAAAATCCAACAAGAATAAGTACTCAAAAGTACAACAGCTTCCAAATGGCGAAAAACCGGATTTTGGCCACCACCACTCACAAAATGGCAGTGACAACAACAAGAAAAGCGACAGCCACAGACGTAATAATAGTGGAGATTTTAACAGTATCATCAAAGATGCCTTAGAGAACAACGAAGAGAAGATAAAACCCTCTAGAAACAGGGACGACGTGATTTCTAATGGGAAGAATCGTGACTCTAAAAACGCCAGATCAAAAATCAGTTTGCCAAACAAGAACAAGACTCAAAACAAGAGTGATTCCGAAGACGAGGCTATTGCTTCCACGAAAAGAGACTCTCTTCAAGAATCTCCATTGTCCCCCAAGACACACCTTCAAAATCCAGCCCTAGCTCCTCCAGTCTTGGTTGCTGCACCAGTGGCCAGTGCATCCCCTCTAGTGCAACCTATTAACCACATGGTCAATATGCACCCGCACCATCCGGCATTTCAAAATTCTCCTGGTAACCATCCTGCGCAAATGATGATGATGCAACCACCAATGTTTCCTAATCAGTTGCAAAGAGACCCACAACATTACTCTTACAACAATCCCGGGAACGCTCAGCGTGCTCCCATGTTGCCCATGCAAATGCATTTATCGATTCCTTTGCAACCTGGCATGCCACATTCACACCCAAATTTTGATATGAACGGCGGTGGTGGCGCTTCAATAATGTTGCATCCAGGGCCTCCTCAAGTTCCTCAACCACATTTCATGAATATGTATCATCAGCCATTGCAGATGACACCACAATCAAATTTTACTCACCCTCAACACCTACAACAACAATATCAACACCCACAACACCCACAACACCAACAACAACCACCACAACCACCGCCACCACAACAACAACAAAGCTTTGCCGGTATCCCATCCTCCGACTTGTCAAGACCTGACCTGCACGTCTCTGCAAGTGCTCCCTCAATGTCAAGTTGCAAATCCGCCGCTCCATCAAGAAAACCACGGGAAAGAAGATTTTCTGGGAACTCTGCTTCCAACACAACAATGTCATCCTCTCCTCCATCTGTTTCAGCTTCACAGTATGCTGGTGCTTCTTTCACGATCAATGCACCAACCATCACTAAGTTACCGAAACCTAGTTTTATTTAGGATTTTTTTTTTCATTCATTTACCAAGGTTTTTTAAAAAAACATATTTCAATATTTTTTTATTTTATCAACATCATTGAATTTATTTGCTTACAAATACGTTCGATGGTTTCGATATTGGAATATTTGCTAGGATTACTATTTTTACTATTATTATTTACACTTTCAAGTCGTAGGGATTTCATATATTATTTTTGAAAGGATCAACAATTAGAAACGTTGCAAACAAAGGTTATTTTTTTTTTTTCAACACCAACACTCCAAGCACTCATAGCTGGTCAGTTGGAGGTGTTTTTTTTTATTATAACTTATGCGCCAACGTACACTAATCAATATATCTATCTAAAACTACACATCAACAATTACTATTTTATTCTTGCAAGAATTCAAAGGAAATACTATTTTTATTTTTGATTTATTTCTTACACATAAATATATAAAGAGATCTGGGGCGAAACTGTTATTTAGATTAAATAATAATGTTCTTAGCCAATTTTTGTTTATATTCACTAATCGAACCGTCCCATCTAGTAGCACATTCGTTTTCCACAACGTAGATATATTTGGCAATTTTATCCAATAAGACGAAATCATGCGAAACGACACAAATGGCACCGTTGTAGGCATTGATGGCATCAGCCAAAGAGTTAATAGTTGGAATATCCAAACCATTGGTAGGTTCATCCATCAAGATGACATTTGGAGCTTGTAGAGCCAAGACAGCAAAGACGACTCTTGATCTTTGACCTTCAGACAGGGTACCCATTTTAACAGTTTGAGCTTCACCGGTTAAACCAAATTTACCTAGTTGACCTCTCCAGTATTGGAAATCTTCAGAGATGGAAGAGTATTCGGATCTGACGAACTCTAAAGCAGATTGGTTCAAATCCAATTGATCTTGGGAATGTTGCGAGTAGACCCCCAATTTGACGTGAGTGTGTCTTGTGACTCTACCTTGTTGGGCCATCAATTCACCGGTTAATAGTTTCAAAAGAGTGGATTTACCAACACCGTTTGGTCCAACTAGAGCAACTCTACTATCCATATCAATACCGAAATCCAAATGGGAATACAAGTTATTTTCTGGATTACCATCGTAGGAGAAAGAGACATCGTCAAAGGCTAGGACTGGAGGAGGTAATCTTTCCACTTCTGGGAATCTGAAATTGAAGACTTTATCTTGAGCAACAGGTGGAATTAGACCATCGGCTTCCATTTTATCCAAAATCTTTTGTCTAGATTTAGCTTGTTTAACCAAATTGGCATATGTACCTGCAGAGGCAATAAATTTCTTAATATGAGCAATTTCTTCTTGTTGTTTAGCATATTGTTTGGCTTGATTAGTTTCTTGTTCAGCTTTTGTTTTAGCGTAAGAATCGTAGTTACCACCGTAAGCCAATAGTTTTTGTTCTCTCATATCAATCATGTTGGAACAAACACCGTTCAAGAAATCTTGGGAATGGGAAACCAAAACCAAAGTTCTGTCGAATCTTCTCAAATATTCTTCCAACCAGACACAAGCTTCCAAATCCAAATGGGCAGTTGGATTATCCAATAACAATAAAGTTGGTTTGACGAATAAGGCTTTTGCTAGAGCAACTCTCATTTTCCAACCACCTGACATATCTTTAGTTTTTTTCAAAATGGTTTTAGAGTTGAAACCCAAACCAATCAAAATGATAGCAGCTCTACTTTCAAAAGTGGAAGGATCTAAGTTATCCATTCTTTCGTATAAATCTTCTAATTGGTCAGATTCTGGACCGTCTTCGACAATGATTTCTTCGACTAGATCTTCCAATCTTTTCAATTCATGTTCAGCTTCTCTAACAACATATTCCAAAGCACTCCATTCAGAAGATTCAGCAGGTTCATTCAATAAATAAACATCGATATTTTCTGGAATTGGATATTCTCTGGCAGCTAGAGCTCTTAAAAATGTGGATTTACCGCATCCATTGGAACCCAACAACCCATATCTTCTACCATTATTCAATTCAAGAACAGAATCTTGGATTAAAACTTTACCATGAAACAACAAGGAAACAGAAGTCAATTTGATATCTCTTGAAGTTTTCAAAGAACTCAAAACACCAGTAACAACTCTGTCACTAATACCATCGTCATCCATTTGTAGTTTCATTTTTTCAATTTCTTCAGCAGTTTTATCAGCTTCATCAACTTGTTCTTCTTTTTTCCCAGCTTTAACGGTTTTACCATCAGCTAATTTTTTAGCATCTCTTTCTGCTTTCTTGGCATCTCTTTTGGCTTTGGAGGCGGATTTTGGAGGCATGGTATTTCGTTAAATGTATAGTTATTTAGGGTTAACCTTGGTTGTTGGTTTTATATATCCATTGTTCTATAGAGAAGAAGAGGAAGATGAAAGTATGCGCAGTTCAAGACATCTAAACTAGTTCATGGTCTACACAAAGGGAGAGAGAGAGAAAGGAGAAATGGAAAATTATGGTTCTACACACTCAAGTATCGTGAAACATCGTAACATTGAATATACAATCAATTCGTGATATATTAACGTCTGGAAAAATTTTAATTCACAGAGAAAGATCGTTTCTTTTTCGATGATGATGATGATGATTGTGATTATCAAGATGATGTTAACCGATATGAAGTTTTGATCAAGTTATCAAGACTAATTTTTTTTACAAAAAAAAAAAAATTTGAACAAAATATAGAAAGCACTATAACTACAAGAAAAAGAAAAGAGAGGAAAAAGAAAAAAAAGGAAAAATAATAACAATAATCGATAAGACACGTGCTTCAAAAATAAAGAATAGGTCGGGTATGCGATATTTGTACGATGTAAGAGGGTAACACTGTCATTGCCCGAGTTCACGTGACTGTTTGTGTTTTTTCGAAATAGTTTCCAAATGAACAGAATCTTCAACTCAACACTTTCTTGAATTATAAAGGTTTGATAGCAACTGTGACTGAGCGATATAAATAGTAAGAGAACAAACAAACAACGTAGCAGTTGGCAGGTCGATCAGATAGAAGAAGAAAAAAAAATGTCGGTGATAATAGATAAAGTCAACTCTTTGTTCAAGGAGAAAAGTTTAACCGAGATTGAAGAGTATCTTCAAGACAAGATCAACGATGATTTGATTATACTGGGCAATACCTTGAATGAACAATTACAAAATAAAGGGCTAGTAGAGGATACAGTATTGGGTACGTGTAGCAAGTACATCGAGATATATGAACAGGACTGTGAAGCTATAGAGACCAGTTTGATGAATCTATGTTTCGGTAAAGAGGGAAAAACAGAGGAGGAAGAAGAAGAGTATGTGCATAAAGATTTGAAACTCCAATTTGATATTCTTGTATGCGATGATAATGCTTCAACTGTTACTACTAATGATGCCAACAATAATAGTACCATTGAAAATGGAAACAATTCTCTAGTGCATCTTTTCGAGAGTATAAAGCAAGATAGATTGTACTATGATTTGGAATTAAAATTGAAAAAATTCATCAACAAGAATGATAAAAACAGTAATGGCATAGAAATATTCAATGAAATTTATCCCTCTATGTTGAATTTCAAAAAAGAAACCAGTTCCTCAAACAATCCTCATCACAGTATTATCGAAAAATACTATCAACAAATAGTCAGCAAGTTGGAGATGTTAGATATTGAACAGTACGTAGATGAGAATGGACTAGAAGGTGAAGAGGATAAGGAGAAAGTTGCAGAGCCTCAAATACACAGAGATATTTTACTCAATGCTGATCAATTTCTGAACAAAATGGTCACTCTATATAATGAATTGGATGAGAGTGAGAAAAAATATCAGGATTTATGGGTGATTGTTTGTAAACAATTGATCAAAATATATTACTTTATTGAAACACAAAATTTGAAAAAACAGTTCAGCGTTGGATATTATCGTATTAGAAAATTGATACTGTCGGTGGATACTGGAAAGAGCAGTGGGAACTTTCTACAAGACAAATACATAGAATACATCAAGAGCGAAATAATGGTTTTAGTGAATCGTGTTGATCTTGAAATTAATAATACAAAGAATGAAGACGAGAAAAATGAATCAATAACGATATATCCATCCCCAACGGTTGGTACGAATAGTAATGCCCACAGCAGCATCAACGATTTATACAACAATATAGAGAATGTTTACTGCAATGGATGGCACACTCGTCAAATGGTGGATGCAGGGCATGCATTGGAGGAAATTGATCATTTGTTTCAACAGGTTTCTGATATTTTTGAATCTGTTGACACCTCATCGCTTTCCCTAGAGAGCCATTCGAAACAAAAAGCATCTCTTATTATACAGGACTGGGAAACCTACAAAGAGAAGATATACAAAGACGTTTTGAAGATTCAGCATCATCAACAAAGTGGAGAGACTACCGACAGTATAGCCTTGGAGCCTAAAACCATGGAAAGTGGATGCATAGACACAGACGATTTCATCAACCAGATCAAACTCAAAACGAACGATCGTTTATGGAACAACTATATAAAGACTCTATACAAATAAATGATTTGTAACGTGATTTTTAATGCATTGGTATGAATCATATTTGCCAGCCACCTACGCACATGTGATGATCTCCGGAGAAACTATTTTTTTAATCGAGACACTATAAAGTGTAAATTACCAAGCATGAGAAGAAGAAGAAAAATAAAAAGAAAAAAACACGCTCTTCCACGTATATAAGAGATAACGAAGGTATAAACCACTATACAGAGTAGAATCAAACAGAGCACACACCAATGACTGCTAATAAGAACAATATCGACGGGTCATACGTGTTGCGCAGAGAATTCAGCAACGAAGAGGGTGCTGGTGGTGTCATGACCGCCACTAGAACTACAATTGAGTTCCCAGAAACAGAAGTGATCACACTAACTGAGAAGACGGCCCATCTTAGAAAAGACCGGAATGAAGAGTTGGTTTCACTGATCAGATCGAATCAAATCTCATACGACACTTATAAGAAACAAATATATATCCAGTTGATTGAAAACGAACAACATTTGAGATACATTGAAAAGACCCAAATAGGAACGCATTGTCCGAAATTAATCCAATGCATTGAAGACACTGCAAGTCCAAGTTTTAAAGGTGAGCCTTGTGATTCTGTGTTTTTCTTTGATATTGACAACTGTTTGTACAAGAAGAATTTGAAGATAGACCATCTGATGAAGATATATATTAGAAAATATTTTCAAAACGTGTTGCATTTACCGAAATACCAAGACGCAAAGAGTTTGAATGAAAGATACTATAAAGAATACGGTTTGGCTATCAAAGGTTTGATCAACGAACATCCGGAGATCGATATTGATCCTATCGAGTACAACCAACTAGTGGACGATGCTTTGCCCTTGCAAGATCTGATCAAACCGGATCCGGAATTGAGATCGATCTTGTTGGAGATTAAAAATTCGAAAAAAGTAGATAAACTATGGCTATTTACAAACGCCTATAAAAACCATGGTATTAGAGTAGTAAAACTATTAGGAATAGCCGATATCTTTGATGGCATTACGTATTGCAATTACAATTACGATAAAGATATGGTTTGCAAACCCAACTTGAAAGCCTACGAAAAGGCTATGAGACATAGTGGGATCAAAAGTTTTACCAATGCTTATTTCATCGATGATTCTACTAGCAACATACGCATGGCCGATAAATTAAATTTCAAGAAAGCCATTGTGATAGATGAAGATTACGATAGCGATGAAACTACAATGGAGATTGATAAGCATACGTACACAATCATCAGAGACTTTGCACAGCTTAGAGACATCACTCCGGAATTGTTCTCATAGGACTTTAATCTCTTGATCAATTGCCTATCGTCCGCATCTTATCAATGCTCTCTTGAGTAAAGAAATTGTCTAATTCTATTTAGTATGTAAATTCTTTAATTAAAATATTCGGAATAACCGAGATTGGATTTGTTATCACTTCCGGGACACCCGGAGTAATTATTATCATTTTTTTTTTTTACTTTTAATCAATTAGTAGATACCACAAATCGGGTATGTGCACACACACAAACAACACAAAAAAACGCAAGGGATGGTCAACTTTGCAAGTATTTTGATATCAAATTATGATTTTAAGAATAAACATCACTATATTTGAGTTAATTTTTATAAACAACTTTTAATTCTTTGTGAATGATATCTCTCATCTTTCATCTTTTAAGGACCTTATCTTTCTAGACCTAAGGGAAAAACGTACCTTTTTATTCTTTCTTCTTTTCTCTTATTTATTTATTTATTTATTACGTATTGAGTCATACGCCACACGTTTTGTAATCAATTTAACTGTAATTATAAATAGGTTTGCATTCGAATTTTGAATTGGGTTTGTATATATATAAGAAGCACATGTGTGATAATATACATCCATTAATTGTAATTACTATTTGCCACTTTTAAATATTATCTTAAATAGTTGTAAAAAAACAGTAACAAGAGATTAATAACCAACCCCATCCCTTGAACTTTTTAATCAAATAATAACAATAATAATAATAATAATAATAAATAAAACACAAAACACACACAACAAAATGATTACTACTGCTACTAATAATGTTTCTAAAAACTATCTAAGAACCACTAAATCGACATCCTCGTCGACATCTTCATCGTCGTCTTCATCATCACCTTCTTCTTCTTCATCTTCCGCTGCTTCAAAGAGTCTTCTACAAAATATCACACAATCTGATTTTTTCAGTACTACCGAATTGTCTAATCAGTTTCTAACACTTTCAAATGATTCATATACATATACAAAATACACAGAGACTCACAAGACTTATAGAAGAAAGGCCCATGATAAATTGATATCGCTGATCACCACCAACCAAATAACCTTTGATGATTACAAGAAAAAAATATATACTCAGTTGATTGAAAACGAACAACATTTGAGATATATTGAGAGAACTCAAATCGGTACACATTGTCCGAAATTAACCAAATGTGTTCAAGATACTTCATTACCAAATTATAAAGCCAAACCTTGCGATTCTGTGTTTTTCTTTGATATAGATAATTGTTTATACTCTAAACATTTGAAAATCGATCACATTTTACAAATATATATTAGAAAATACTTCCAAAATGTTTTAAATATTAAAAAATACGAAGACGCTAAAAATTTAAATGAAAGATACTATAAAGAATACGGTTTGGCTATCAAAGGTTTGCTAAAGGAGCACCCAGAGATCGATATCGATCCTATCGAGTACAACCAAATGGTGGACGACGCTTTACCCTTACAAGATTTAATCAAACCTAATCCAAAATTAAGATCGATCCTATTAGATTTGAAAAAATCAGGTAAAGTAGATAAACTATGGCTATTTACAAACGCCTATAAAAACCACGGTATTAGAGTAGTAAAACTATTAGGAATTGCAGATTTATTTGATGGTATCACTTATTGTAATTACAGTAGTGAAGAAAACATGGTTTGTAAACCACATATAGAAGCTTACAAAAAAGCAATGTTTGAAAGTGGAATCAAAAATTGGGATAATGCTTATTTCATCGATGATTCAAGAAATAATATTAAAGCTGCAGATAAGTTGAATTTCAAAAAAGCTATACTGATTGATCAGGATTTCGATGATACACAAACATCATTGGAAACAAATGATCATTCCTTCACCGTTGTATATAACTTTGATCAATTGAAAACTGTAGTACCGGAACTATTTTAACCGTTTTTATAACCTGATACATATTATATATTAACTATTAATCAATCATCTTCTGCGTCGTCATCATAGTCCATAAGGCTATGGTGTTTCTCTTCCATGTAGGAATGCTTTTGAATGTAAACGTTGAGATACTGTTTTAACAAGGCATTTTCAACATTGTTTGTGGAAAAACTATCACGACAATCTTTTAACAGGAAAGATTGCAAGTTTTGTAAAATTGGTAAATTCATCAAAGTGACAAATTTCAAAAACTCATAGAGTGACGCTCCCTTATATGGACTATTTGCCTCTTTTTCCATATCTAGTGTATCGCCTAGTTTTCTCATCCACTTGATGCAATCGTTATCATATTGGTGTTGGAAAAACATTCTTCTCAAAAATTGGTTTTTTTGTAGTATTCTAAATTGATGAAACTCATTCAAATTACTTATATAGTTGAAATACGATTCTTGTGTGTCTTTATCGAGACGAGACAAATTGCGCATAGACGGAACAGACTCCAACACATGTTTGTTTATTTGAAAAACACTGCTTTTGAAACTCTTGACTTCATCCAACTAATAATCAAGTTCATATATCGTTACAATTTTCAATATCTTCAAAGAGTCATCTTTGTTTTGAGAAATCCATTTCCTAAAATAGCTTAATTTCTCATCCATCTCTCTTTGCGAAATATCTTTATGTTTGATTGAGTGAACGAATTTGGACAGATCTAACACATCAATGTCGGAAAGTTTATTGCACAACACAAACACGTCGTTCTCAGTGTCCCAAGGCTTTTCATGGAAATTCACGAGTTTTTTGTTGTATGTAGGTTTCACTTCAGCTTTTTCTATTTTTTTTTCTTCGATCTCTTGTTCAATCACTTCCTGTTCGTCCTGGAAAAACTGGTGAACTTTTTGAATGGACTCGTCGTATATCTCGGGTAGGTCTAGTACAATGAAATTGGGGATATCTCCAGTTTTCCTTTGTAAACTTTTGATGTCAAATGTCTGATCATTTTCTGATGCTTTTTTTGAAGACTTTTTTGAGTTTTTCAAGATTTTGTTCAAATAATCTGCATGTATATTATTATTGTCACTATGGACATTGGGCTGTTCATCGCTATCTGTATCGGAGATATCACTATCGCTACTACTACTAAGAATACTGATTTCATCTAAAGTTGATATTGTCGTATTGTTTTTCTTAATTTTGGGGATTCCGTTATCGAGAGCCCTGGAATTTTCAAGTCCGTCTTGCTTGTCATTGTTGTCAGCATCGTATATCTTTTCTACAAAGATTTTCCCGTTAAAGGCTAATTTACGTTTTTTACTACAACTGCTACTACTGGTAGAAGTCATTGGAGCATCACTGAAGTTGTTGGAGTCTTTCCTACTCGTTTTTTTTTTCAAAAAAGGCTTTACAGGACTCGGTATCTTATTCAGCAACTTTTCTATATTTGACATTAATGTCTTTTCGGAACTCTCCTCTTTTCTTGGAGCAACGATTGCTTTGCTTATATGAGATTGACTGCTCGTGGTATTACAATCATAAAATTTATCTTTTGTCGGCGATGACTCAGTAGAAATAGACACTGATGACGATGAAGATATGGAAGAAGTGGATGACTTTCTGGAATTGGAGCTGTCTAGTGGACTCTGTGACTTACTTGAAAAACTGTTGGTATTTGACATTGAGATTTTCTCCACCACATTTATACTCTTTTTTGTAGATTTCTGAGTAATGTGAACCTTGACTGAATCAACTTCAGTACTCTCGTATGTTTTTTTATCTTGCTTCGCTGTGGGTTTGGAAGGAGGTGTGGGAGTTGAATAAAAAGACTTGACACTCAACGTGTTAATTGGAGCAGTATCTCTGCGCAACCTCTGACTGGGCCTTCTCATAATTATTACTGATGGAGCTCATCCACTTGTGCTGTTCAGAGATGATTTAAGAACGTTTGGAGTGTTCAATATTGATCATTACAACTTGAATCAACAGCGTCTCGCCCATAATCGACATTTTTTGGAAAAATAGCATCGCAAAGTCACGCGCACGAGCACAAATATTTATTTCCGTTATATCTCTAACCATGATTGTGACATCTCAACTTGTGATACGAACTACAAAAGCAAAGCTACTGTGGTCTATTAATATATGGTACAGAAGGCCAGTACACTGACTTCAAACTGAACCTCTGTGAGTGGATTTTATACCAGGTGTCAAGTAAGGAATTCACTGCAGAGTTGTATCTTGTATATATCGTGTGTGCAAGAAAAACTCAGTGAGAAGCATTACGAGTACGCATTATTGTCGGACTTGAGGTTTACCTGATTTAATCAATAAGATACACTAGTTTTATAACTCTTTACAAAGAAAAATTAACACTATTAGAATAAATTAGTTTCAAAAAATTAGCTAGGGGCTAGTAGTTATCATGCCTTTCATATGAAATCTCTGCGTAGTCAAGCTCTACTCTTTCAATTGTTACTGCACTCTATTTTGAATTGGTGTGTTTCTGAGACCGCAAAATATGATCCTCTTTTTGGTAAGCCAGGTCAATGTCCTGAATAATAACTCCAGAATCAACGCTCAAAAATGAAGTACTCCGTTATACCCGATGAAAAACATGTCTAGTCGCCTGTATCAGTGCTAGTTGTTGATGTCATAAATTATTCATTTTTTAGTTCAAATTATATGAAAAATAAAATCTACGGGACCTTTCATGTATCAGATCCCAATGAAAGCTCCTATATCTCACAGCTACGAGCATCATTTATCATATCTCTTGCATATTAAGATTTTTACCAAATGGGCTAAACAAAGAACCAGTAATAAATGTGATGAAAAACACACTGAATGTACTTAGTGTATATACATATAAGAGATATCTATTTATACAATGGCTTTACTTATTTTTTAGATTTCTTTTGTTTTGCAACAGCGTAAACCAACCCACTTAAGAACCCAATCAGGATAGAAGTGATACTTAAGAAATTCTTTGGAGCATCGAAAAAGATCAACCCACTCAATGCAATAGGCAATTTATTCAAAGCACCGACCATGGAGTAGGTAGTGGAAGAGGTGACTCTGACACACCACCCAGAACAGTAGGAGATACCGACAGAAGACATACCACTGATGATCATGGCAGTAAAAGAGTCTTTGCTCAAATTCTTGGCCAAGTTGGCACTGGACCAGTCTTCCAACAGGAAAGAAGCACCCAACAAGATTGGCAAGGCCAAGATGTTGTTGTAAAACATGGTATCGTAATCTTTGAAATTGGTCAACTTGATTCTTTTTCTCATAATCAAAACAAATAATGCACTTGAGACACAGTTGGTAAACATCCAAACATAACCTGGATTCAAAAATGCAACTTCGGCTAATATATCTTCAGCAACAGCTTTTTGAGCAGCTTGTTGATCCCCCCAGGTAGCAATGACAGAAGAGAAAACCATCAATAAAAATGCTCCCAATTCCATAGAAGAAACAGATCCACCGAAAAATAAAACTTCACCATAGGCAATCAAAATGATGGTTAAATTTTTGAAAATGGTATAGATTGGAACAGGTAAAAATTGCAAAGCTTATGAAGAGGTGTAGATCATCAAAACTAGTAATATGGAAATTGGTAACCAGTTCTTAGCATCTGTCTTGTTCAAAGATCTGAATTTAGCATAACCTAAAAATCTCAAAATAAACAATAGGATGGTACAAACCAAACATTGAATAAACAACATGACAAAATTCATATTGAAATCGTTCAGATTCACAACAAACTTGTTGGTGACTGTCATCAGAATCGAAGAAAAACAGTATGCTAGAATGGAAACAGGACCATTGTTAACAATGTTACTGAAACGACCATTATCAACTTTTAGTTCACTCATTTTTGTGTGTATCTTGTGTGGGTTTTTTGGTAGGGGTTGAGTGATGTTTTGATTATTTTTGATGTAGAAAGAAGAGGGAGCGAATCTAACACACTATAGCAAGAACAAGACAACAGAGGGAAGAGAATATAACTTCACTGGTGAATCGTGCTGAAAATAAGATTGTGGAATGCTCAAGACTTTACTAAAGAACAGGTCTAATAATTACAATCAACTATCCTCAGGCTACAGAGAATCAAAAAACTTTCGATCAAATTCTTGATGCATAACCAAACAACAGAAAAGTTCTGAAAAATAAAAAAACTTGTCGTTGTTGTTTTTATGTGATTTTATGTGATAAACTATGATATAACACGAATAATTGGGGATAAAAAAAAAACAAAAAAAAAAAAAGAGTGGAAGAACAATACAAAAAAAAATATAATTAATCAAACACCGAACATACACGGAATACCGAATGATATTTAGACGCCGAAATGGTTCATAATCCGAAACTTCGGTTGCTGTTGTTGTTGTTGTTCTAAAGTGTAATCCGAAATTCGGAATAACATAAGAGAAAAGCACCCGATGCACGTGATATGAACATTCTATTATTATTGTTTTTATTATTTATTACAGTTGATCAACTTTTAAGGGAATCACCGATTGGTGTTTAATCAATGAGCAAGGAGGTAACATGTGTGTGATGAGTAGATTTATAATCAAACCATCACGATCTAACAAGTACACAAAGAACAAACAAGTGGCGGATACGCAAGACAACAACAACATCATTGTTACTACTACTAATAATAATACTAATACTAATAAGAATATTAATATCAATAGCAACTACAGCATACATCATATTTACATTGTATGAGCAATCACTGATTAGCGAACCTCACAATCAAAAAGCATAACTTTAATACACTCTCACAGGAAAAAAAAAAAAAAATGAATAATTTGAATAGGGAAGGTTTTAATAGTACAATTCAAAATAATAAATTGATCAAAAATCTTTTGGAAAGTGTATTTCCCAAGTATGTATTAAATCAAAGATACGGTGATACAATTGTCAATAATTTTACGAGTTATTTCAATGAGCATTACATTAACAATAATGATAGTGCTGATGGAGACGTACTATTGGATATAAATCAACAAAGTATAATAGACAACAATCAAATCGTGGTCGATCACCGTGATGACTATGACGATGATATTTTTGTGAGCAATTTCACTCAAAGATCTATTGACAATGATCAAGACGATCACAGAGATGGAGAGAATGTTTTAAGAAAATTTAAATTGGATGACTTTGAAAAAGAGACAATGTGGTATATTTTGAACTTCAACAATATAATACCAAATCAAAACTATCATACTCTTGATGACCAATATTTGTTTAATCTTTACTATCATTTTCATTAATCAACAGATTATTCTGTTGATCATTCTCTCACAGCCGCACATTTGAATCTTTATAAAAACACTGATGAATCTAAGAAACTAGAACAATTTGATTTTGAAGCAATTAAAGATAGATATGAGGAATTTGCAATAAAAATGCAGTTCAAGTCTTCATCAAATCACAAAAATGCTTACAATGGTTTTAAACCTCAAAGCAATATACAATTAGGTATATTTTCCAACACTGATACACAACTTCATGATTCGAAATATTACGATACTAGTCTAAAGACGCACTCAGATGACGGAAATAATTTATCCAATAAAGTGGATTTCTTCCAAAGGATTAATTACAATCTACCCACAAAATTCTATGCTTATGAGAGAAACATTGAAGTGGAGAATTTCAAAACGGTTGTTGATGGGGTACACGGCATGAAAAGAGAAACCAGCAATAGTAAATCTCTAATAAAGGGACTTGGAAATTTGAAAAACTTTACGTATATTTTTGGTAATCGTGAAATGGAAACAAACAAAAACTCATCCAATGATTATGTCCATTGTTTTGCCAATGCGCCATTGATAAAAGATGAAATCGATCTCTACTATTTTGAAACTCAAGTACTATATTTAGATGAAAATGCCACTACTGGAAAGACGACGGACCAAAGTCAAGACGTACACATAAGAATAGGGTTTTTACCATGCTACATAGACGATGACTCGGAGAAACTATACCGCAGTATTGAGATATATTGTAGAAAAAAATTCGCAACACAATACGCTTTATCAAGCATTAACGATCCCGCAAATATCAAGAGTGCTTATAAGAGGGACTCTAAAAAATTTGTAGACTTCGTCTTCAATGAATATAAGAGAAATTTCTTGAAAAGCAAATTTCAAAAGACCTTACATAATAAGAAGTTTAAGGAATACGAAGTCATAGAAGGTGCTAACTTATTTGATAATTGCCCATACAAACACGGATGCTATGAACTAGGAAATTTAAAGTATACCAAATATCAAAAAGTATTGGAAATCCAATTACAATATTTGATAAACTACAAGATTTTTAAATATGGAAACTACTATTTACCCAACACAATCACCAACTATCGTAAAAAAACCAAACTTGGCTCAGATAAGAAAGCTTTGAATGCTGCTTTCACAAATGGATTGACCAAAGATACGCCGTTGGCTCAAAAAATGACTCATAATCACCGAGTAGACTCTAACGACGAATCTGATGTTGAAGATGTTGTTAGTGAAGTGACAAGTTCTACTGGCAGGACTAGACCGAGAAGAAGATTGATAACAAGTCACTCAAGAAAAAACTCAAAGCTCCAATCCACCAATTTTCCATTACACCACACACAACACAAGGACACAATAACACACAAGTCATGTTTCATAAAAAAAGAGTTTACAAAGACGTACAAGTGGGGAACCCCCATTGAACTTATTTCAGAGCCAGAAAGGGACGTGTTGCAAACTCTCTACAAAGCTCAGTTTCAAAATACAGATGTAAGGAATAAATCAGAATACGGGGAGACCAATGAACCTCCGAAATTTCCAAGCGCAGCGCCAAAAGGCACAGTTCTTTCAGAGCAAACCCATGATAAATATTCTAATCACGATGGCGGGGAGGACGATGATTCAGACGTTTCTGATGAAGAAAACTATTATTTGCACAACGAGACCGGATTTATAAGTTCTAATGACAACCCTGAATCGTATTTTCCAAAGAGTATCCACGATGGCACGTATATGTCATTTCATGACTCTTCACAATGTAAGATGAAGAAAATGGCGGAAACATGTTTGACGAAAGAAGAAGATGGTTTCTGTATTGACACTTCTTTGTTGGAATGCCATATGAACGATGTAGTCGGAGTTGGTATTAACTTTCTCAATGACGAGTTTTTTGTCACTAAAAATGGCGAAGTGATGGAGATTATTGATCTATCAAGTATCTACCCTTTTGATTCCTGTATTCCCTATGTGGCGTTAAATGATGAAAACGCTGGAATGGTTATAAACCATGGTGGGTTTGACCAAAATTTTGTGTTTGATATTGACGAGTATTTTGCTGCTAGAAAGAGACAACTATTGGTCAACGAGGGAAACGATGTGCAGATGATCAGCTTGGAAAACAGGTCTCAATACTTCAACCATAACATGAAAAATTATCACCCCAACATCAATTCAATAATTTATGATTATTTAATAAACAAGGATTTATTGAGAACTTCAAACCTGTTTTTTCAAGAGGTGAAAAAGTCTATCAATAACAATGAAGACCACTTGAAAATAATGCTGGGCTCAGAACCGAAACGTTTATACAACCCTTCTCAAATGAACACTTTTGGTGATGCTCTTTTTAGGCTCATAGAGGCAGAGTCGTTCAATCGAAGTGGCAAGCCTTCCCTCTCTTCAATTTCTTTGTTTATTAGAAATGAACTATTCAATGAAAATGGAAAAGGGAAATTATCAAGACAAGGTTATGACTTGCAAATCGAGTACATTTTGGAAACATATTTGTTAAAGTATAATTTTTTAATCAACTGCATGTCACAATCTGATAGAAAAAAACCAACCATTCTATCTCAATCTTTGAGGATGTCCAATGATATATATGAAAGATATGTTCTAGGCAATTTGGAACTTTTAGCTGAGGATTAGAGAGAAGTTTGCCAGATATATGAGGCAGGTTTGGGGAATGATAAGAATGTAAACATAACTCCAGATGATATACATAAGCTTGTCAGAGACACTCATAACCGAATCATTTTGAGAGTCAAAGAAATTACCAGCTTCAAGGAAGCACAATCGATCAGCCCTATTAATGAATTGATAGACGGGCAAAAGGACACCCTCTCATCATTCAACACAGCTTTGAAAAATAAAACCTACAATTTAATCAACAATCAGAAAAATAAACAGGAAACAAATGTAAGCAATGATGACCGTGCAGATAGCAATACGTTGAAAGATGTTGAAAGGGTTTACAAAATAAGCAGAGTTTTAAAAATTAGTGACTTTTTAGATATATAATGCATGTATATATATATTGACAATGGACTCTTCTATAGATATACACTCACTGAGTTGGAAATGAATACTATGGCAAGCCCACTAAATGCACTAGTCAGAGCAGCTACAGGAAGAAACTTCAAAAACTGTACCAGGGAGGAGGATTTCTTGTTGCTAGTGATACTGTACGTTATAACAAACAAAATCACAGCTAAAATGGCAGCGACAACACCGTACGTTAGTTGCTTGTCCAACGAAAATTCTTCTTTCACGTCGGCAGCTTTTTCAAAAATGTTTTGCAATTGACCAAAGTTTGACATTAGGTGTTTTATAGAGGTTGCGAATGGTATATGTTCGTTAGTGTGTTTTTGAGATGATTACCTGTGCTGTCAAGTTGAATTTGTCGAGAACCTTTATTGTAAAACTACGCAAAAAAAAACAACAAAAAAACACCACATACAACGGGAATCACATAATAAGGTAGGAAAATGACACAGACAAACAAACGTACCAAACCAAAAACACCATAAAAGAGACAATCATAAATGCTAAGTAGGTACTTCAACAGTCAGCGTTCATACCGAGCCATTGCTCAGGCGAGACTTCTACATCACACAAGAATGATTTCGAACAGCAAAGCCCAACCCACCAATATCGCGTACACCCCTCCAGATTTATCCAAAGTCAATGCTGAGAGTTGGCCATCCAAATACACTAACGATCTTCAGGAAGAAATCACTGAATATATTGATTGGAAAATGTCCAATGACTGGTCCAACATGAGTTCTCTTGATAAAAAAACAGCATACTTTCTGGCTTTTGGCAAGTACGGGCCAAGATCCGATAAAAAAGACAACAAGACTCCTATGGAACAGTTATTCGAAATGATATACAAGTCGATTATATTTGGTGCTCTTTCGGTGAGTGTGTATCAAATATTCAAAGACAAACAATTTTCCAAGAAAATAGAGTATCTTGAACAACAACTGTAAAGAGAGAGAGAAACTTATTAGAAAACTTGTACATATATACCTATATAGTCTAATACTCAAATATTCCGGACATAATGAGCTGGACAAGCGTAACCTGCAGGATTCTTGAACAAGTATTTTTGGTGGTATTCTTCAGCGTCGTAAAAGTTTTTGACTGGTTCCACTTCTGTTACAATGCTGTTTTTTCACTTTGGTTGCCACTCCTTTTTCAAACTCAAAACCTCTTGCAAGTCTTGGTCGGAGTGTGTGTAAATACACGATCTATATTGAGTACCCATATCTGGACCTTGAGAGTTCATTGTAGTCGGATCGTGCATTCTGAAAAAGAAATCGACCAACTCCTTCAAACTAACTGCGCTTGGGTTATAAGCAATTTGCAAAACCTCAGCAAAATGTGTTTTACCTCCGCAGACTTTCTTATAAGAAACAGAGTCACTGGAGTCTTTCAGTTCTTCATCCCCGTTGGCGAAACCAACAACGCAGTCGACAAGTTTGTCGTTGAAATGTTTTCTGTACATATGATCAACACCCCAGAAGCAACCGGCCCCGACAGTAATCAATTTGTCAGTAGTTGGATCGTATTTGATGGTTTTCGAGATAGTGGAGCTCATTGTGGTTGTTTTAGGTGGTTGTTTTTTAGTCTTTAATAGATTTTTAAATAAGGACATCATGAATGTGTTCGTGGTAAATTCAAGGTTAAAGTTCTATGGAAAATTTCAACTTGACATCAATACTCCAAACAGTGCTGAGTAATCAAATGTGTGGCAAAAAAAAAAAAAGTTATAATTCATGGTTTGAATATGCGCGCAGACAGACACCCGACACAAGAAGAAAAGCTGTGATCAACAATTGATTAAAAATACGAAATCCAAATCATTAAGCACAAAATTCAATCGCTATCGCTGATTTCAATGACTTCTGACGGACGTATCTCAAAACGATTTTGTACGTGCATAGGTGACAGTTCTTCAATGTCAAACTCAAACTCCTCCAGAATAGGCACAGGCGGCTCTATGATTTGCAACGAGAGATCAAACTCCTCGTCACTTACACCCTTCCTGTGGTCTTTCTGTGGAGTCCTTGCTTCCAAGTCATCAGACGAATCACTGTCAGAAAACACAGACTTGACAAAGTCAAAATGTTTATCACTGCAAATCGGAGGTTCGTACTGTTTTGGATAGTTCAACTTTGGTTGAGCCAGATCGCTGATTTTATTTGAACTATCCGCATGAACAAGCAGCCCATCTTCGTCAAAATCACTGTCACTGTCGTTAATAAATAATTTTCTTCTAACTTTTGATGTTTCAGGAAAGGTTCTGTCATCATAACACGTTTCTTCAACACCGTGTGCCAACTTTGGTGTGGTGCGATTTGAAAAAAAGCCCATTGCATCTAGTGTCGTTTTCTGCGGAGAAATAGTCAATTTCCTCTTTTTGGCACTTGTTGGACGCTTTACAGGGCTGTTTAGCAACTGATACTCTTTCCAAAGCTCAGCCAACAATGGACAATAAAGAATTATAAAAGATTTTTCTATCCACATGTAGTAGGGGTATTCTTTGATCTCAAGTTGAATTTTAGATGGTGATCTTTTGCTTGGTGAAACAGGCTCATTTACAATAGATGTAGAGAGCGGTTCAACAACTCCAGCTATAAAAGATTTGAATCTTACTCTATATTTTTCTGTGTTTTCTTTGTTGATTCTAAAAATTGTTTTCAACTGATCTGAATCGTGTTTCAACTCTTCTAAGCGATTCAAAATAAAAAATTCATGCAACGTCTGATGAAACCAAGAATCAGAAACATCTCCAAATTGGGACTTGAGTTTTTTTGTATCAATTGTATCTAGATTTCTGGTGGTTGTGGTTTCCGTAAATGGTATTTCTGTAAACACCAGAGGTTTCACGTAATGCATGATGACATACTCTGAAGGCCACTCATATTGTTTATATTTTTGGACAAGGTCATTTCTCCCGAATAGTCTCTTGTAGTTGCTTTCTATGTAGTCATTGAAGATTCTCTGAAGGTGGTCGTATGATTGACGCTGTGTATAGAAAACCTCATGGAATGCGTCTACAACGACATCAAAACTAGGATCCTGTAGAAGTTTACTGATTTTGATGGCTCCAAGGGAACTCATTCCGCTCTGATTATAGTCTCCACCCATTAAAATCCCTGCCAACAAGATGCGATCGTGCGACAGATAATCCTCTGCAAGATCACTCTGGGGAATTACGATCTTGGACATATAGTACTCACTACTTTCTGACACTGATGAATTCGATTTCTTGAAATTTCTCAAAATGCTCGTTGCTCTGTATATGAGACAGTCCGAGTCATTACTAAGAGTGTAGTCGAACCTTTTCGCTTTCTGCAAATGTGAGCAGAGAACTTCCGACTCAGCACAAGCAAACACATAGGCAATATCTAGTGCCTCTAGAATCAGCAAAACTCTCCGGTACCGCTCTTTTCGTCTCATAATATGTTCATCACAACACTGGAACCTTGGGTCTTTGGTATTCTTTGATCTATGATACTTATTCGTGTGATCGGAGTACTCCTTTAGATAGTCGTCAATGCTACCTTTGCTATTCGAACTCTGTAACAATCTGTTGTTCTTAAAAGCGGGCTTCCACAGTCCATCAAAGACAATCAACATGTCACTCAGGGATTGCACAAAAGGTTTCAACCTAGAAATAAACGCATACATGTTGAAAAGTCGTGGCTTCCCGGGACTCGACCCTTGTGTTTCTTGGTTGGGTTTTCCTGGTGTATTGAACCCCTCTTCGAGCCATATCTCTCCATCGATCACGACTCTGAGGTTTCTGGTTTCTTGGAGGACATTTGCCAACGGTAAATCGTGTGAACTGAACTCTTCAAAGATCTTCCAGAAACTTGGAACTCCCATACCGCTTGACTTTTTTCTCGAGTTTTGTCACTTTTGATGAGTTGGTATTGTTTTTGTTTGGGAATGTTTACATTTTGTATTTCTTCGGATCCTCCAGACGCAACGCGTTGTGTGCATCAAAAAGCAGTTACACTTATTATGATTAATTATTAAAGGATGTACATAGTTTGCATATAAACATATAAACAAAAGTATAAATATAAGGCTTCAATTCCTGAATTGAATGCTAAGTAAGAGTGTTAGCAAGATGAAAGAAAACGTCAACTACAACAAAAAAAAAAAAAAAGATTATTGTATTAAAAGTTACATTCCGAATTTTAACCAGTCCAAGTCTTCATTGTTGGAGCCATTTTGATTAGCAGCAGGATTTTTGACTGAGTGTTGATGTTGCTCGTGGGACTGCCCTTGTTGGTATTGCTGCTGCTGCTGAATTCTTGCCGAAATCTGATGCAGTTGTTGCTGGTATGCCGTCGTGCTGTTACTGGAAGCTGCACCACGTTGCTTCTGTTGCTGAATTGCATTGTCGCTTGGATTTGTTCCAGAATGCAATTCTCCATATAGGGCATTGTACATAGAGCTAACGTTGCTTGGGTTGACGTGATCGTGGTAATCCGTAGACCCGTTTCCCGCTCCTTGCTGCTGCTGCTGCTGTTGCTGCTGCGATCTCAATTGCTGACTTAACAAGGATGTCTTATTGGAATTATTGGCCGGACCGCCTGCAGATGATACATTTTGGGAAGGAGTCGAAATCGAACTGGAAGTGGGAAAATTGTTTACAAACTGTTGATTGTTCAACAGTGAATTATTGTAGCCCGTAGAGGTTACATGTTGTCTCGAGTTCCATGAATTCGTCGAGCTGGCAGGTGTATTCAAAACGGTGTTACTCGAGGAGAAAGGCGCCGTTGTGTTTGGAGTAGTCAGACTATTGTTCAGATTGCTGTTGCTGTTACGGGATGAGCCGCCAAATCTATTGACAGAAGACTTTGTTCTTCTATTGGATGGGATGGAAATACTTTGAGAGTTCGAAGTCCCTGCCGAAGCGTTTGTCACCGATGTGTTTACAGTAGCAACAGATGGCTGAGTGAAGCTGAACGAATTTTTACTGCTGTTGTTGCTGTGTTGTTGGTGTTCATTCTGAGACGGTTGTTTGAACAAAGAGGCAGTCGTATGTGAATTAAAGCCATGGGATAATAGTGAACCAGCGCTATTATTAGTGGCTGTGTTGGTGGCAGAATTCATAAACCCGTTGTTGTAGAAGCCGGACAATCTTTCTGGAGTAGTGGACTCGGTAGGAGTGGAAACAGTGCTTGAGGGATTGTTGTTGTGTAGTAAGTTTGAGTACGAAACGTTGCCACGGACTTGTTGTTGCTGAGAGATGAGTGGTGAGGTGGATAAAGGAACTGAATACCTAGGAGAAAATCTTGGACTACTACTGGCAGACTCGTATCCGTTACTCAGGAACATCGGATTGACCAAAGGATTGTTACTGGTTGAACTGCCGTGAGCGTGAGATGAAGATGGTTTCGATGTGATAGGAACGTTTCTCGAGGAACTAGAGCTAGAAGGTGAGCTTGAAATGGAAGATCTTCTTGATTTGTTCACCCCAATGTGTGTTCCGTTAATTTGGGATGTCGAGGACATGCTTGCAATCGTAGGAATCGTTGAACTAGAGAGTTTTTTCATGGTTGCTAGAGATGAAGACGACGAAGCTCTGGAAAAATCTTTGGTCTTTTGTTTCAGAACATCTTTATCACCAATTTTTTTGTTTGTATATTTTTTCTCATTTTTCTTCAAGTTGTTTGTTCCGATACCTGTAAATTCATTTGAGTTTGGATTGTTGGTGGTAAGTTTTGTGGCATTTGCCGAGACTCCACTTGGTGTGATCCCATTTGTTGCCGGTACACCCATGGCTCCTGGTGTCGATGATGTGGATGTCGTTGCTGCTGCCGCTGCTGCTGCTGCTGCTGCCGCCGCCGCAACCAGTTTCTTCTTTGGGTTTCTCTTTCTTATGATGTCGGACTTCAATGACATTGGTCTCATGGTCCCGTGCAACTTGTGGAACAACCCACACGCATTACAAAGGGTGTTCCCCTCCGGATCTCTTCTCCAAAGCGGAGTCTTGAAAGTTTTACAATTGAAACATTGGACGTGGGGCTTCACCGCATTGCTATTTGCACTACTGGACAATGAATCCACGGAAACGGAATTTCTTTCGCTATTGTTTCCCTTTTTCATGTTTCCAGTAGGGATTGGCATATGACTAAAAGAAGTTGACGTTTTCGGAATCGATTGAGGGAGACTATTGTTCAAACTATGTTTCAAATCAAATGAATTTTTAATAGCCGTATGAGAAGTGGAGTTCTTTCTTGAATTGATAGATTTCGGTAACGAGGATCTATTTGACGAGGTTGTCTGATATATAGTATCCATGGAATTCGTCGCACTAGAAATAATGTTATTATTAGCATTAGCATTATTATTATTATTTTGTTGTTGTTGTTGTTAAAATACATCGTTGCAGCATTTGCAGCACTGCTACTGAGTCCATTATTCATACTATTTGACTGAACCGATTTCATGTTTATTCCTTGAATGTTGATAATATTGTTGTTATGCAGATGACTGGTGGTGACAGTATTCCCATTATTCATATCCGATATCAGACTATTTGGTGCTGATATGGTTGCCGAACCACTTGAGTTTGGAGTCATTATAAAATCATCTACGTTGAAATCCCAAAACTGTGCAATCTCACCATTTTGATGGTTTCCTATGATATCGATTGGTCTTGTAGACGTGTCATTGATATCTTTATCAATCACTACATCATTGTGATGGCTGAAAAGACTATCAACACGTCCACTATTATTATTATCATCATCGTCGTTATGTGTAATATTGTTGTTACCTTGCTCACTATTGATCTGACGAATAGCATCCATCGTTATTGGAGTACTGTCTTTACTCTGGTCATGCGAACCAGTAGAATGTAGATCCAAGTCATCAGGCAGCATTTCCAGCATGGTATCGAAAAGTGTAAAATTCATTGCATTTGGTTGAGGTTGGGTATGAGAATGGTGATGATGTTCTGTTTCACCAATGTCCATGCCCATATCGAGATTAATATCGAGATTCATCCCAAGATTGTTCATGTCATCTGTATCTTCTGGATTAAAACTAAATCCTCCTGTATCTCCTTCGTTCATTGTATAATTAATTAATTAATTTATTAATACTATATTATGTTATCGTGTATGTGTATATTTAACAAAAAAATATATCAGATCAAATCAAAAATTGAGAATCAAAAACACAAAGTAATAATGTGATGGGGATAGTGTGATATTCGGATAATCTGCTCTTGATTTATTGTTCCTTCTTTAGATTTTATCAGATTTATGTAAAATAGAATATATCGTATATATTTAGAGTACTAAAACACATGCCACATGTAATCAAGAATAAAAGGTATATACTTTAACGACTTGGAAGGAATTAAACGGCCAGTGCCTATAGTCATAATTAATCTTCCAAGTACAACATGAATAGAACAAAGGCACGGCATTGCAATTAACAATTTATACATCTTAACTATCACATTAACTATAATGGTAATATTAGATAAATCGTAAACGTTCAAGTTAGAGACAGTAACGAAATTCAATAAAAGAAATATTTTCTTTCTTCTTGTTTTTTTGGTTTTTTTTCTTTCATTCTAAAACAAAGAGAACAAAAAAAAAATAAATTAATTGTTTATCTCTTTAACTTTTCTCTCTCTCTCTCTCTTTCACATTTCAATTTAACTTCTCTCGGTGTATGTATTTCGGAGTTCAAGTGAAAAAAAGAGTTTGATTCAAAATATATGTGTTATATGTATACCGAATAGTCCGAGAAAAGTACACACACTTTGATGAATTCCTATTATTTGTTGTTTGCTGTCTGCAATTGGTAAAAGAGAGATACACTTTTATAGATCAGAAACGTACGACAACTGCTATCAAAAACACATATCACATATTCTATATCTGTACAATAAAACTATAAAATGGCAAGACTATACACACATTATTCATAAAATTGAGAAAAAAAAAAAAAACATTATAAGTTTATAAAAATAATAGAATAATTAGTCTCTCTTATTTAACACCAGTAAACGGAGATCAAATTTGAACGTACAAAAATGTATTTATTTATACATATAAATCAATATCTGTAGTGGTCGGCTTTGTATGGACCGTTCTTTGGAATACTCAAGTATTCACTTTGAACAGATGATAATTCAGTTAATTTAACTCCTAATTTATCCAAATGGAATTTAGCAACGGCTTCATCCAAAATTTTTGGTAAAACGTGAACAGCAACATCGAATGGACCGGTTTTAGCAAATTCAACATGTTTTTCTCTGAAAGCAACATCATCGACTTTGAATAAAGCAATTTGAGCCAAAACTTGGTTGGAGAAAGAACAAGACATGACAAAACTGGAATGACCAGTAGCACAACCCAAATTGACTAATCTACCATCGGCCAACAAGATAACGTGTCTACCGGATTTCAACAAGTATCTGTCAACTTGTGGTTTGATGTTGATACATTCAACAGCATTGGCTTTTAACCAAGCAACATCGATTTCAACATCGAAATGACCAATGTTGGAAACAATGGCATCTTCTGGCATTTGACTGAAATGGTCACCAGTAATGATATCTCTACAACCAGTGGTGGTAACAAAGACTTGACCTTTAGAGGCAGCTTCGTCCATAGTAACAACTTCGTAACCTTCCATAGCAGCTTGTAAAGCATTGATTGGATCAATTTCAGTAACCAAAACTCTAGCACCCATACCTCTCAAGGCATCAGCACAACCTTTACCAACATCACCGAAACCGGCAACAACAGAAACTTTACCAGCCAACATAACATCGGTAGCTCTTTTGATACCATCAACCAAGGATTCTCTACAACCGTACAAGTTATCGAATTTAGATTTGGTAACAGAATCGTTAACGTTGATAGCTGGAACCTTTAATTTACCTTCTTTCAACATTCTGTATAGATGGTGAACACCGGTGGTGGTTTCTTCACTCAAACCGAAACAACCTTGCAACATTTCTGGGTATTTTTCGTGAACATAAGTGGTCAAATCACCACCGTCATCCAAGATCAAGTTCAATTTGCCTCCATCTTTGAAGGCAAATAATTGTTGTTCCAAACACCAGTTGTATTCTTCTTCGGTTTCACCTTTCCAAGCGAAAACTGGAACACCGGAAGCAGCAATAGCAGCAGCAGCATGATCTTGAGTAGAGTAGATGTTACAAGAAGACCAGGTAACTTCAGCACCCAAAGCAACCAAAGTTTCAATCAAAACAGCAGTTTGGATGGTCATGTGCAAACAACCAGCAATTTTAGCACCTTTTAAAGGTTGATCAGCACCATAGTTTCTTCTGATGGCCATCAAACCTGGCATTTCATGTTCAGATAATTCAATCTCTTTTCTACCAAAGGCAGCTAGAGAAATATCAGCAACTTTGTAATTGTGGGCTGGGGCAGACATTGTGTGTGTGTTTGTGTGTTATTAAGTGTGTTTAGTAACTTGTTCTTCTGAGACCTTTCCTTTCCAATTAAGCAGCACGAAGAATAATATATGGTAAAATAGGAATGTTACCTTAAAAAGTGCAAGACAGACAACGTGTGTCGTATACGTGTGTATATATATACATGGCAATGATCAAACACATGAGGGAAGTGGGAGAACAGTAGTACACCTAACACGTAATTGTACAAGTAATGTAAGCATATGAATATTATCAATCTCATTACCAAAATCAAAAAAATGGTTAAAATTTTTTTTTTTACATATACATTTCCATCCCGAACGTCAACTCTCGATATAATTGTTCATTAATATTCGTTTTCTTCAGCAAATGTTGGTAACAAAAGTAATTGAAAAAAGAAAAGAAAGAAAAGAAAAGAAAAGAAAAGATCTGGGAATTTAAACGAGAGATACAAATTATAACTCCGCCATCACGTGATATGCAAATTTAAACGATTATCTGGAAAAGGGGGAGCTGAAGAGATATCGTCTAGAAGCTCACATTCGAGATCTTCAAACAGTCAAGAAAAGAACTAAAGAAGAAAAAGAAAAACGGGTTCAACATTTGCATGTAGTTATTATCTAAACCTTTAGATCACAATTACATCACCCCTTGTGTTCCTCAATTCACAAAAAATGCATATATACACATACGATAAAACACAACAACAAAAAAATGTTGACGTGCTTTCTTACAACTCTTCAAATATGTCAATCATATCGCATTGTTATTAGTACTCGCCCGACTACACAGGATCATCGTGTTTCCCCATCCAAGTTTACTCCACCCAATACAAAGAACAAGTGTTTATCTCTCTCTCTCTTTCCCTTACACTTTTTATTTTCCTTCACACACACACACACACACATACAGATTGATGTTGGTAATAATAATAATATTTACTAGATTTTTTTCGAATTTTCATGTACTCCAATCCTCAAAAACAAAAACTGTTTACTTCTAAATAATAAGATGATATTGATATCTTTTTTTTTTTTTTATTTTTTTTAATACTTTGTTTAATCATTCACACATACATAAACGGGATACACAATGTTCTTTTTTTTTTTTTTATTTTTAAATTTATTTCATTCTAAAACTCTTACTTGGTTCATCATCAGTATTATTATTATTATCATATTTTATTTTACATTATTGATATTTTATTTTTATTTTGAACGAGTGTAGAAAACAAAACGAACAGGCATATATGAGGATACATGCGCATTCATATTCTTTTTTAATAATATTTTCTTATAACAACTTTTGGGATGTTTTCAAAACGAGTGGAATTAGTATCTAGATGGAGATCTTTCTCTTTGGTAACCACCTCTGAAACCACCTTCTCTGTCACCACCTCTGAAACCACCTCTACCACCTCTGAAACCACCGTCTCTGTCACCTCTGAAACCTCCTCTACCACCTCTGAAACCACCGCTCTGCCACCTCTGAAACCACCTCTACCACCTCTGAAACCACCGTCTCTGTCACCTCTGAAGCCACCTCTACCACCTCTGAAGCCACCTCTGAAACCACCGTCTCTGTCACCTCTGAAACCACCTCTACCACCTCTGAAGCCACCTCTACCACCTCTGAAGCCGCCGTCACCTCTAAAGTTACCTCTACCACCGAAACCTGGTCTCTTTCTTCTGATAGGTGGAGGATTGTCATCTCTTTCAACAGAGATAACAGAACCTTTGAATACAATATTGTTCAATTTGGTTAAAGCTTCAGCTAAAACTTCTTCGGTTGGAAATTCCAAGTTACCTTCACCTTGGTAATCTCTTTGATCAACACTGGAGAAAGTGGTTTCTAAACCTTGTTCTCTAGCTAGATCTTTCAAATCTTGCCAGTTACAAGATTCAGGCAAGTTTTTCAAAGTGATTCTGTATCTGATTGGTTGCAATCTAGCAAAAGTGATTTCTAGAGGTTGATCAGCAAACAATTTACCGTTGGTATCGTTCATAGCGTTGGCAGCATCTTCTTTGTTTTCAAATTCAACAAATGCAAATCCTCTTAAGATTTTGATTTCTTTGACGGCACCAAAGTTTTGGAAAATGTCAACTAATTCACTTTCTTGGACATCTTCTGGGAATGGTCTGACAAATAATCTGGTTTCAGAAATTCTTTCTTCACCGAAACCGTAGGCAGATGGTGGAACATAAGAACCTGGAGCAGGAGCAGCAACTGGAGCAGCGGCGGCTGGAGCAGCAACTTGGGTTTCAACTGGAGTATCGATTTGGATATCTTCTGGTTGTTGTTCAACAGAGTTGTTGAAATCTTGAGCAGGTAGATTTTCTTGTTGTTCGTAAGACATCTTGTGGGGTTAGTTATTCTTGTTTTGAGTTTTACGTGGAGTCTTTTGTTTTTTGTGTTGAATTCAATAAGATATAAACTGAGGATATAATGAGAACGACATCCTGATACAATCGGAAACAAGTACATTCTAATATTGCCACCACCACCACCATCAACAAAACAAAACAACGAAAAGCAAATAACAATAATTTGCTTTTGGTTTCTTTTTAATAATGTTCAGAAAAAGAAACAAAAAATATCATTTTGAACGACACGGGGAGAAAAAGAAAGCGGGAAACAAAACAGAACGCACGTGTGTTTGCAAAATGGCTTCATGGCCAAAACAAAAAAAAGAGGGTAACTACGCTTCGGTTTTACAAGGCGTGTAATCCGACACGGTTTCGGGCAAACCCGGTTGTTTATCATACGCATAACATTTGAGAGTGTACACAGACGCAAGAGATGAAATACAAAACAGTTAAGCTTTACAAACGTGATTATATATAGTCAAGATTACAGTACCAGCTCCGTGTGGGTTTCAACAAAGGTGGTGGTAGAAGTTTGAGTGAAAGTTTCTGTTAATTGGTCTTGTACAACTTCAATAACAGTCTCAGTGACAACTTCGTCATCGTCATCCTCTTCGTCATCGCTTCCATCATGCGTTCTGTCAGCAGCCTCTCTTGCAGCGGCTTCTTCCCTTTCTTTTCTTTCCCTCTGTGCTGCTGCTATAGCTTCTTCCTCCTCTTGCTTTTTCTTCAAAAACTCTTCTTCTTCTCTCAATTGGAACTGTAAATTGGCTTGTGCTCTTAAGATACCAAACATCTCTTCTCCTTGTGCCGATAGGATTTTCAAGTGTTGTTTGATGTCTTTGATGAACTGGTCCAATTCCATGATTTGCAAATCCATTTCCATGATTTCTTGTCTTTTCTTAATCAATTTTTTTTTCAATCCCATATATTTATCCCATTTCCCATATTCCGTGTCTTCTTCTTCTACTTCGTATGAGTTCCCAGAGTCTTCTCCATCGTCATATGGAAGCATCTTTTCAGATTGGTCGTTATCCTCAATCATATCGTCGTTTGCCATAAAACTATCTTGTAAGTCCTCAGTGACTAGTGAGTGTTTCAATTTGTTCATCAACGAATCTGCCCATTCTTCGAAAAAGTCCACGTAAGTTTCTCTAATTTCTAATAGTTCTTCATTGATCAATTGGATTTGTTGATTTAAATCATCGTTGATTATTTCATTGGTATAGTGTTCACAATCCTTTATGGCATCTGCAAACAATTCTCTCATTCTTACTCTGGTTATGTACTCGGGACATTCTTCGTCATTCTTAAGATTGAAATAATGTGTTTCGTTACCATCTGTAGTGATATTAGCAGTACAGTCAATATCCAATACAGCTTTATTGATCAATTTAGAGTGGTTGAATGCTATTTCATTTAATTTTTGCAATTCACTGGTAAAGAAAGGTTTAAAGTCGTTCAATTTTCTTTTTTGGAATTTCATTATTTTATCATTCAACTTGTCTACAATTTTGTTAGATTTACCATCAATGATATCAAACAGCACTTCAAAATCGTCTAAATAGGAGTTGCCATTAACGGTACCAACAGCATAAGCAGGAACAACATCAACTGTAGTGGTAGCCGCAGCAGTACCAGCCATGGTGGAAGACATATAGGTTTCTGTTTCATGGTGATTGTCATCAGATATTATCGTAACGTTAGAATGGAAAAGACCATTCTTGTTGTTGTTATGCGTGTTCAATTTTTCCATATATTTTAATTTATACTCGTTGAATTTCGTACTATAATTGTTGAAACATTCTTTGACAGTTTTCTTCACTTGGTTATACTTCTTTAAGAAGAGCGTTTTGTAATCAACATCGTGAATCAAATAATCAAACTTGGTACCACAACAATGATAAAATTCTTCAACTTTGTTGTTGAAAACTTGGTTTCTTGTACAAATACATTCTCTAATCTGAACAAAATCAATAGTTTTTTTCACATCATCGTGGCCATGTAGGAAGGGCAAGTATTTGTGAAGCCCATGATTAGAATCAATAAAATCAGGCAAGTAACGTGTTACTCTGAATCTATCCATAGACCATCCACTGCTTGTTGCGTTGTTCGAACGTGCTAGACTTTGACATTCAATATTGACAAATGCCAAAAGCCCTGCCAAAACTAAAAGCGGATACAATATAACCTTATAACTGACTCTCATTTCCTTGTCTCTTTGGTCTTTATGTATATATATACTTTTCTCCATATAAAACAAATATCGTTAAAAGATAACATTCTCTCTTCAATCACATCGATTGTATCACTGCTGTTCTTCTCGTTTTAGGAAAACAAGAGAATTCACTACTTTTTTCGTGTAGTTACCCTCTCCATGAGGTTTGTTTGAAACAAAAGCAAAAAAAAAAAACTAATTTTGGTGAGATTATTTCTTTCTCCGTTTTTTAATTTGTTTTATGTGAATCAACCTTCCTTCCCTTTGACGAATAAGATTTGTCATGGTATAATGACTCTTTCACTCACACCTGAATTGTTGAAACCGATAGAGTGGGTGACTTTTGAATTTGTTGAGTTATTCATCAGTGCCACCACATCATCGTAACTCAGAAGAAATAAACAGTATCAAAGCAACAACAACAACGACACAGATTGCAAAGAATCAAAGAGTCAATCAAGTAACTTGAGATAACCAGCTATTTTTTTTTCTTCCCCCCAATATCTTTCAGTCGAGTTTTTCTTTTTTCCAATCACTTTTTACCATTTGTTTTCGACTCAACAGTTTAGTGGAAAAAACAATATATACATATATACATAAATCATATCTTTTTGGCCATTTGGACAGAATATCAATAACTCTAATATCAACAAAATATTAGACGAATATTTTAGTGTTTTACACAGTGTGGAATCATTACTCTCCAAGGATAACAGCATCAACAACAACACTGCTGTTCAAAAAACGGGAAGTGGTGGTAGTAGTAGTAATGGTGACAATGATGATGCCGATACTAACGACAACCATTTAAGTACTCAAAAAAGTGGCAATATATCTATTCAGTCTCCTAACGGGATTGATATCAAAAACAATTTGAAAAAAAAAACCAGTAACAACAGTTCTTCCTCTGTTTCTCAAACTAGTGGTCAAAGTCTTATTGACGACGGTACTAACAACAACAACAACAATAGTAGCATTACTCTTTCATCATTGAATTCATCATTCATTGATCAAATCTTGGATGAAGATGAATTGCTGAACGAGTTGACAAGAAAAAACAACACTCTTTTGGATTTTATTTGTTTTGGTTATTTTTATGATTCGAACTATAATAAAATATTCAATATTGAATATTTAATGAATTTATTAATGATTTGTATCAGTAATATTGATAAATATTCTGAAAAGACAGATAATGTAGATACAATTACTAATAAAAGTAGTAACAATGATGATAACAATACTAATGATGACAACATAGACAATAACGATAAACATAACGATAATGACAACAATAACGATAATGAAAAAGACAATGATGATGATGATGATGATGATAACAACGACAATATAACAATAACAAGTGAAGACAAGTATTTGCAAAAGGGCACAATAATTTCAGAAGTGTTTGCACTAGACATATGGCTGATTTCGGAATCACTAGTCAAATCACCAGTATATTTATCCAATATTTGGTCTATTCTGTCAAATAGAAGTTTCAACAGTTCGAAATCTCCACTTGTGGCTATTTTCTTGAAGATAAATACAAATTTACTATTAACAAGACAAGACCAATATTTGAACTTTATAAGGTCTATTGATAACAATATCAACAGTGGCGATGGCACCGATAGTCACACAAGCGGCAAGAATTTAGTAGACGATATGTTGCAACATATCAACTGTCCCGTTTTAATGGATTTTTTCCTTAAAATTATTTCTACAGACAAAATCGACAATCCAACAGGAATATTGCAATTGATTTACGAACAAAAAATAATTCTTAAATTATTGAAATTTTTCCAAAACTATAAATATTCAATGGACTTGCAGACTTCAAGTTGTGATTTTTTGAAAGCTTTGATTGCGATAAGCGCCAATGCCCCACTAGACGAACTAACCATAGGACCAAATATCTTGACAAGACAGTTGTGCATGGACCAAGAGGTGTTGGATCTATTCATCGAAATAATCACAAAGGAGAAAAAATACTCCTTGAACCATACAGTTTCCATTGTGATCGAATTGATAAGGAAAAATAACTCTGACTACGATCAAATAAACTTGCTACAAACCACCATAAAGGGGAATCCTCCGAGCCAAAGAGACCCAATCTATTTAGGGTACATGTTGAAAAAATTTGCCCAGCATTTGAAAGAGATTGTTGGTATCTTGTACACCGAAAACACCAACGAAAAATCCATAAATCAAATGGGCGAGTCTTTCGAGCCTTTGGGGTCTGAAAAGTTCAAAGTGGTGGAATTAATTGCAGAGCTTTTGCATTGTTCGAATATGGGGTTGCTGAACAGTAGAAGAGCCGAATTGATAGCTAAGAAAAGAGACTCGCTAAGATGCAATCTCTCAAAACAATTGGAGGACGCTTTGCAAGATCTGAACATTGACGATTATGCAGACAGCACGATATCGCCACAGCTCTCATTAAGCGACAGTCCGTCCCCTTGCTATCCAATTTCCTTACCATCCGAAACAGAAACACGCACAGACTCCAGCGGGTCTAATGCTTTATTTGCAGAGCTTCACGATCAATCTCCTTTCCGTATCCCGACAAGCGAAGACAACACTCCATCGCCTCCGCAAACATCCGATTTGCAAGACCCATTTTTACAACCCCAATTATCAAAGGATTCATCAAATCAAGATTTGCCTACAAACAATGATGACGATTTGATAAGCAACATAGATTTCTACGACAAAGAGGAAGAAGAAATATTTCAGACGAAAGAAACTGATGAGTTTTTCGATATTCCATATGTCAATGAAAAGCAGAATGTGAAATTGAGAACAGAGTCGACGATTGGTGATTTTTTCAAAATCCAGTTGTTCGATTTGCAAATCTTACCGCACATTGTAACGCTTTTCCTGAAGTATCCTTGGAACAACTTTTGGCACAATGTTATTTTTGACATTTTACAACAGTTATTCAACGGGAGAATGGATTACTCGTACAACTCGTTTCTAGTCTACTCTCTTTTTGCTAACTCCACCATCGACCAGTACACCACGATTGCGGAAAGCGATAAAATTGAATTTGATGCCCCAAAAGACTTAATTTTGAAAGGTTACAAGGAGTCAGGAGAGTACTACCACAAGAACAACATCAATTTGGGATACATGGGTCACTTGGTTTTAATTGCTGAAGAGATTGTCAAGTTCTCCAAAGTGTATAAAGTAGATCTGATCTCTCCTGAAATTCATGAATCGCTAATCAATCCGAAATGGGTATACTACTCAGAAGACATCTTGATGGATACAAGGTTGATGTATTCCAAGATTTTGGGTGGTGATATGATTGCTACAAACGGCTCAAGCGAAGAAGATCTTTTGTTTGAGCAAAAATTACAAGAGCAGCAGCAGCAACAACAAGCATCGAAACACACAGATGACTTTCTTGATACCAGTGACTCTGACGCAGATGATGCTGGTTTAGAGTCGGGAAGTTTGTTAAAGCCGTTTGTTGACGAAGAATTCATTCACTACACCACTCAAGGCGAATTGCACAAGAAGTTGAGAGAAAAATTGATTGAGAAGAGTGAGGAAGAAGTTAGATTGAGAAATGAAGAAAGCGGAGTTATTGTATTGGGAAACGCACCTACCAGCGATGACGTTGATGCAGAATCGCCTTTGGCTGAGCAATGAAATTTGTATAAATATGTATGTATTGTATATGAAGCATATACAGGTATTTAGGATATTATGACTTTTATTTTTTTTTTTTCAAAATTTGATGTGCTACGACAAGGAGAACTCTATTGTGTCTTTTTATCGTTTTCAACTTTTGTAGACTCGACTTTTGTTTTTTTTGGCAACAGTTTTTTCAAGATTTTGAATACAAATGTATCGGTGTATTTCACATTAGGTATTAGTTTGGAACTATCCATTAAGATTTCTCTGCCGTCTGCTTCAACACTGTAAACTTGACCGAATTTCAACTTGATTTTGTCAATTTTGGAGCCATCTTTGGAAGCACTGGAGTCGAATTGCAATTCCTTGATACCCAAACCCTCAGTGTCGTCGTACTGGTCTTTAATTCTCTCGACAAAATTGTCAATACTGGCTCTCTTGGACTTGATTTGGATTTTCATAAAAAAATAGTGAATGAAATTACAGAAGATGAAAACAACAAACATCACTTGGGCACCCTTCAAAGAGTATCTTTCAAAATAGTACCCCCCTCTAGAAAAGTTGTATTTGGGGAATCCATTCTTCAAATAGTAGTCGTACGATTTTCTAGAGTCGCTGTTTAATAAAATCTTTTTGGCATTGTTTAGCCTTTCGTAGAGTTTCTGGTACTTTGGATTTTTATCTGGATGGTACTTACGAGATAAAGCTCTGAACTGCTTGGTGATCTCCTTGTCTGTGGACTTGCTCACTTTTGGTAGTTTCAATAATTTGTAAAAATCGATTTGACTACCATATTTCTTGACAATGTCTTTTTGCAATTCAAAAATTTCCACTTCCTCGTTTGTGAAACACATGCATACCTGAGCTAACACAAACAAACTGATCAGCCATTTAACACTAAGCATTGCGTGAATGTGGATTTTTGGCCTTGTTTGAACTCTTTTTTACATGTTTTTCAACCTCGGTATCAATGATGTCAGTTTTTGTTGTTGATCCCACCGTGTCATTTGTATTTGAAACATTACCCGCCGTCTTCCGAGCTAAAAATATCAACAACATAGAGAGTTGACGAATGAGATGAGGTATTGATGTCTTTGGTGGTTGTTGTAAGGAGGAAGTACAGAAAACCCCAAGCTCAAACCCCCAAAAACTCATTATTTTCATCAGAATGGCCAACATAGTTGTTTCAAAGCTCTACCAGTATTTCAGATTGACTGGAAGTATTGTGTATGGATGCCTTTTCCTAAGATGTTTAGCGACTCTATTTTTAGTAGGTTCAAAATATCTACCTAATATGATCCACGAATTTTTGTGCTACACAATGCTGGTTTACAGTGGCTTGGAACTGTTTTTCATGATATTTGTGTTCAGATCAATCAAGTTTATTCCATTTGTAAAATGCATTGATTTTATATATTTTGTGGGAATTTTGAATTTCCATGATGACTACGAACACGCACCAATATTGAAAAACATCAGTTACCTGATCTTTATACTAAGTATGAGCTTGTTCCAAGTGTACGAATACTGGACCAAACTATTCAAATCCAACCAAAGAACAAGAACTAGTTATTCAAAGATTAGAAAACTGATGGAATGTATCGTGATACCGATAGTGGCAATGAGTCAATTCTATCTATTCCTTTTGAACTTGCACAAATACGACAACTACCATTCGACTGAAACATTAGACAAATTCAACAACATGGTTCTTATAGCGTACATACCAATCTCGTTGTACTTGTTTAGAAACAGAAGAAACTCTAAATTTTATGTAAACTTTTGATTTCTGTACATAACTGTATATATATAACGTGTGCATATCACTTTAACAATAAGTCACTCATCTCTTCAACTATGTGGTTTAGATATTCTTGTGCTTCTTCTTCGTTTTCCATAGATTGATACGTGTTTTTCTTCGTTTCCAAAGCCTGCATTATCTGTCCCAAATCCTTTGGTTGGGCAAAGGACTTTGTTTCTTCTTGATGAAATGAATAGATTTCCTTGTTCTCTTTATGTTGCAACTAATCGTAAACATCCAAACTGGTTTTGTAATCGGAAAATGACTCACAAAGCTCTATCGTGTCATGAACAAAGATGTTTTCACTATCACTGTCACTGTCACTGCTATTGGAAGAGTCAAGTTCATTTGTGATCCTTTCATTATACAACACATAAAACTTGTTGGAATAACCTTGATTAGCCAAAAACTCACTGATTTGCTCCATGTTTCGTATATTATCATCAATACCAGGCGTTGTAGAGTCTTGTACGATAACGATACCTGCCAAACAGTTGTATAGCATTTCGTATATATCTTTCTGGCAAAACTCATTGAACCAGGTTTGAAAACCTTCCTTTGCAGTGTCAAACTCATCAATATATAGATCATTCGTTATCTCATAGTACCTGTTGCTTAACAATAGGTCTTTCAAAATCGGTACTTCATCATCAACTGCAATGTCATCTGTTTTTGGTGTTGTTGATGTATATGTTTCTTGGATGATTTTTTTCACCAACTGCTTACTGCTTGCAGTATTGCTATGTAATATCAATATTTTGTTTTTGTACATGGGTTATGGAAGTGTGAAGTGTGGTGTTTGCTCTGTTGGCGGGATAATGTCGAAGGTTTGTTCGAACTACGTTCTTCTCAATGAAAGGTCACGTTTTCTAGTAATTCTTAATTGAAAAGGGGACCGGGAAGATCAATTTAATCAAACAAAAGCAAAGAAAATTATCAATAATTATTGTACACATGTCATGTCATATATATATATGCGCTACGTACTTTGAAATGTTCATACCATACTAAAAGCAATGCTTTGTGAAAGGAATCATGAAAAAAATTATGGAACAGTGCGTTTTTTGATTATTGCGTATGAGTAGTCCGAAGTATCATCCCCCAGATAACATGTCAGTTGAAGAAAACAATACCTTTATTAAGCCCAATCACATCTTCAATCCGTTTTTGTTCAAGACCAAAGCCTGTGCCGCAAAGGATAATCCTCATGAGTTTACTAGTGAAGACCCCTTTGCAGACCAATCTTCTCCGTTCCCTAATACTGTTAGTCTACAGCAACAATCGTCACTTATCAGTTTACAACAAAAGCTATTCAAGAACAAAACCAGGTCGGTGGATAGAGTATATTTTGTTTACAAAATTTTGATATTGGTTCTTCTAGTAGCCAATATATTGGCGGGTGTAGTAATTCCTATGGTAGTCTACGCCACTTACAACAAAGACACGCAGGCCGATTCAAAATACAACTCTAATGACGACAATTCGAACGATGGCAATGTTGATGTGATGGAGGAAATCAACAAGATCAACCAAGAGATTCCGGACTCAGATGTTGATAACGCCTTCTTTTGGAATTTGATTGATTTCGATAATAGTTAAGCAGTATATAATAATTATATCACGTGTATGCTTTTTGTTATTTTTATCAACACTTTTTTTTTTTTGTGTAGTCGAGTTCCCTGTTCGTTGCTGTCATTCAGTATATACAAAACCAGTGTGTGTAAGGTATTCTAATATATAGGAAACGAAAAACCCCAAGACCAAACACTACAATGTCGTTCAACGAAGAAGCTCCAGAATGGGCCAAAAACTTGGCTAACAAGAATTTCAAACCAGGCACAGCCATCAACACACAAAAAAACAGCAAGACTAGCAGAATAACTTCCCCACCCGGGTTTCAACAGTACTCGAATAAACCGGTTCCAGTACCAACAAACAACTTGAACGATCGTAGAATTGACGACATTTTGATAAAAAAAGCATGGTCCATTGCTATGAGCCCAGCAAAGTCGATTCCTATGAACTTGATCATGTCTTACTTCTCGGGGACTTCGTTACAAATAATGTCAATTATTACCACAGTGATGATGATCACTGGGCCTATAAAAAGCATTATATCGATAAGGGATGCCTTCAGACCCGTATTGAGCCACGAAAGTGTGAAATACGATATCAGAGGAGCTATGGCCATGTTTGTGGTGTTCCAGCTGCTGACTATCGGTATAGCTGCTTACAAATTGAACGCTATGGGGCTATTCCCAAACACCAAGAGTGATTGGCTTGCCTAGGAAATGCCAACTCAATATACAGGAGGTCAATCGTTCTTCGTTTAGCTTACATACACGTACATACAATAAATATAGAGAGAAACCCAAATCTATTCAAGAATCCTTTTCTTTCAACTGTGCTTCAAATATCTGCTGGACGTTGTATCTTTTGTACTCAGTCAAGTAGTCTTTATCCACAACACACATTCCAATGTTCTTCTTGTAACATTCGACAATGACCAACTTGTCATAATTTTTAAGATCCACCGTGTGCTTGTTTTCACCATTTTGACCAACTTTGCCCGCAACAAGTTTGATCACGTCGAGTCTTTCCATGGAACTGAAATTTCTTCTGGTGATTTCCACAGCAAACTTAACAGGAGTGTTCAATGCAGCAGGGGTGTGGAAATGTTGAGCAAGAACTTTGTCACATAGTTTTTCCAATTCAGGTACCGTTGCTGTACACGAGTTGGTGATTGGGGTGATCTTGGCAATGTGTCTTGTTCTTTTCATATCACTTTTCTTAAAGTCCTCCATGATCGCATGGACAAACTTTTCAGGGTCAATGGGTCTTCTGGTTTTGAAAAAAGTCACACACTCACATTGCAAATCGATAGGAGATATCTTGGCTTGCTTGGTTTTGATTTTCGTATTTTCCTTTTTCAATTCTTCCAGCTCTTTGGCAATCTGCTGTTCGACATCCAACTCTTCAGTCTCCTCGTCATCTGAGCCAGCAGCACCGTCCTCCTCATCGTTCTCCAAATGGCTGTACATTTCCTCGTATTTTTCTTGAAACAACTGCAATAGCTCTTGCTGAGCAAATCTTTCCTTCCCTCTGGTGCAAGTTGCGTATACCCCAGACGTGCCAGGCTCGATGATTGCTACTGGCCCCATGTATTTTTGCTTCTTGTTGGAGCTCCCATCGCTGGACTCCCTACTTCTCTTAGCCATAGTTCTTTGTTGTGCCGGCCTCTTCTCTTTTGCTCTTTGGAATGATATAATGCAACGAGCGGTTCTCTTGAGTGAAGAACTTCCACATGCAAAAACTGATCTTACTATCACGTGATATGTATTTTAAGAGGCTATATACTGCTGTCCTTACTTACTTTCTTTCTGCCGAATAAGTTAGCCAGCTTCTTTCTGTTCGTGGACATTATCGACCTGGTGTCCACATCACTGTTTACCCTTACATTCGCCAAGGAAGGGTGAGTATCCCCACTGGCACTGGCCATCATTTCCATTTGCGCTTTTTCTCTCATCATCTGTTGGTAAGTGGATAACTTATTGATTAGTTTGTGCGCGACATCTGGTGCCACCCTTGGAAAGATTTTCATACGGGCGTTGTTGTACTGGTCTAAAGACCCTGATTTCAATAGGTTTATGTATTGTTTCAAATCATCGAATGTCGATTTCAAAGAGCGCACGTTGCTATCCATCAGAGCAGTAGTACGGTCTTGCGTGAAAAACATTGACGGCGATCTTGCACCTAGAGGAATTGAACTTTCCCTATTCATGTTTGGAAGCAATGGGGAAGTTAAGCCGTCCTCGTTACTCAAAGAGCTACTGAATATCAATGGGATGACCTCCTCCAAGCAGTTCATGTCGGTTTCAAAATTCAACACACTTTGAGGCGTGATTGTTGGCGGTGTGTGATTGATCAAAATGTTAAGGAACCTAGACGTTAGCACATCAAATTCTCTGAAAATCAAAAGCGCCTTCATTTGGTACGGCAAATTGGCCAACGTGGATGTGAACATCATTTGGAGATATTGCGCTGTGTCAGTGATTGCGGTATCGGGCTCATCTCTGACCTGTTGTGCGGTCCAGCTTAGGTCAATGCCCTCAAGCAAATCAGAAACCTTGGAGTCAATTAAATCAACTAATTTGGATTCAGCGGTGTCTCTGATCAGACTCATCTTATTTGTTGCTGTTAATTGGACTTCTTGATTCGTCAAGACCGATAGCTTCTTGCTCATTTCTATTGTGGCAATGCGGAAATAGTCGAGATTAATCAAGATTTGTGTCAACTCCTCTCTGGATTTCGAGCCAAGCTTTCCTTCAAACTGAGCAATCATGATATCATTGAAAAGAGAGTCAATATTGTCAATGATCATATCAAAAATATTACTTGACTGATACGAGGCAAAGTTCTCGACAAACTGGTCCAATTTGACAAACACCTTTTTCAACAGAGAGCACATCATAGGATACAAAGGAGAAAAGGGCAGCGATACGTGGAATTCGCTATCTGGAAGGTCTAGCAAGGAATCGTTTAGCAACTCTTTATCGCTGTCTTTTAACCAGTACAGCTGCATGATCTTTTTGTATAATTTTTTGTTGTTCAAGCTCAAAGGCATGAAATCGTCGTCCTTTAGTAGTTCGGTAAACTCGGCAGCAATGGCTCTGTGCTGGTAACTCGAGTATTTTTTGAACAACATTACATGACAATCCTGGAAGCTTGCGGTGTCCAACTTCAAAGCAGAAAATATACTGATAAACATTCCCAAAACCAGGTTCAAATCATGTAGATCTTTATGATCACTGTCATTATCGTTTGACATAGAGTTTTTGATATAGTATTGCAAATAAGGAATGAAATTATTTGAGAATTTATTCCAGAAAGTGTCTGTCATGGTGAAGGAATCTTGTGTCAATGTGTACTCTGTCTCTCTTTGCAAATATCTATCAAATATCAAAAAACCTGTAATTTTGAACAAGTATTTTTGAATCTGTTCCACTGTTTGAAAATTGGAGTATTTTTGTTGTCTTTGGTTCGGGCTGGCATTTATAGATGTCAAATTATTGTCAAACTCAAGAGGATGAACAAACTTGTTTTGCCAAAACTGGTAGATTTTTGAAAACTCATTGGAAAGGAAGGTCGATTGGTTCATCGAGTCGAAAATCAAAATCGCGTCATGAAACGACTCAATGTTGAACCAGTTTGCAGGTGACAACTGGCTCTGCTTCTTGATGTCTCTTAGCGAGATTTCCACCGAAGAGTTGAACTTGATCGCAGATGGAAACTTCAAGTTGCCCCTCTTCACCAACCAGTCCTGGAAAAAGTCTTCGTTGTAAGTTTGAAACACGGTACTACCCAGACTATACAAGTTTTTCTCTAGGTTCGAGTTGAAAAAGTTTTTGATCAAGTTTATTGATTCGTCTCTTATGATTTCTTTGAAAAGAGGGATTGATTGGTAGAACTGGGATAAGAAATCAAAATTGAACTCCTTCCTGATTCCTTGCGAGTATATTATGTCCAAAGAGTCTAGGCTTTGGAGAGCTTTATAGTACTGAGAAGAAAGGATCAATTGATGACAGTTGTTGGAAAGCTCTAGGATCTGTAGGATCTTGTTAATCAAAGCAGAAGTCTCGTTGATCTTTGAGTGTGTTTTCTTGTTTTTCAAAAACTGTTTTTTGTGGAAGACTACATTGTCGGTGTAATCGGTCAATTGCTCCTGCAAAACACCCAATTGCTCTTGAAAACGCGTGGTTTTCAATGCCTTTTGGATCAAGGATAAGTTTTTGATGGAGTTCATTAGCTGATCGTTTATTTTAGGATTTTGCACAAAGTCTAAGTCGGAATCCTGGAAGTTGTCCTGAATGGATTTGTTCAACTCCAATAACACGGTATCCATCTGTCCCTTTTCTATAAACCTTCTCAACTCCGGAACCCATTTGTCAAGAGATTGTGAGTCCACGGACAGGAACTGAGTCCCGCTAAATTGCAACTCAATGTTATCTTGGTCATCAGCAGAGGTGTCGCTTTTTAGATACTCAGTACTAAATAGAACAGACTGAAAGTCTTTACTCAACAGAGTACCTCTGTCATCGCTTTGTTCCATGTCTGGGGTTTGTGTGGTTTTCTGTTGTTGTGTGAGAGTTTCCCCTTTTTAAACTGCTCTTGGGGCAAATCCTGAATAATAAGAACGGCCTTTGAAGTCGCGACACGAGACGGAGAAAGAAAAAAAATAACATAAAAAAAATAACTGGGGCTTGTTTCACCGGGTATGCAAGGTGTGATATCAAGAAGATTATCAATTCAGGTTGGTTTTTGTATTCAATACATTACTCAAATATATACAGTTTAGGTAGATTCGGCCTCAGCAAAATAGTGCAAGTACAAACCCAATACTTTTGCCCCGTTCATGTAATTGGAAATGTTCATTTTTTCGTTGATTGAGTGCGCCCCGTCGTCACCTCTACCTGCTGCAATCAAAACGACAGAACATTTCAATTCTTGTTCGAAAGTGACGGTGATTGGAATTGAACCACCTTCTCTAGTGAAGTCTGGCTCTTTTTTCCAAACAAGCTTGGTCGCTTTTGAGGCAGCGCTGAAGTTCGAGTTGAAAGGATCCGAGACCCAGTAAGGGCCGTCGTGGACCAACTCGGCCTTGAACTTGTTAGGAGATTTCAATTTAGCAAATTCTCTGTTACAGTGATCAATCACCAACTCGTCCAACTTGTGACTCTCGATGTTTGGAACTGTTCTGATCGAAAACTTACCGTTGACTTTAGCAGGAATGACAGTTTTGGCTCCTGCTCCGGAAAAGGCACCTTCGATACCGTGTAAAGACAAAGATGGGTATCTCCATCTGTGCATCAAGATATCTTGTTTGTTATCAAACAAACACGTTTCGGAGTTCGAAGACTCGTTGAACTCCTCCAAGGAGTAGTGGATCTTGTCGTAAAGATCGTATTCCTTTGAGGTTACCGGAGCAACCATATCTTTGATTCCAGCAATTTGGATTTCACCTCTTGGGTTGACCAACGTCTGCATGACATGGACCAAATCAATCATTGGTTCGGAGATACAACCACCGAAAACACCGGAATGCAAGTCTGCTGCTGGACCTTCCACCGAGATTTGGTAGTAGTTGACCCCTCTCAACCCGTAGGTCAATGCGGGTGTTGTTGTTCCTAGCCAGTAGTTGTCACTGATGGAGACAGCGTCCACGCCTTTGAAATACTTGGTGGCTTCGTCTTTAACCAATTGGTCTAAACCCAAAGAGCCGCTCTCTTCCATACCTTCGATGCAGAAAACCAAATTGACGGGAATTTCCACCTTGGATTTTTGATGGGCTTCGATAGAGTTGATCCAGCACAACAATGGGCCAGTGTCGTCCGTGGAGCCTCTTCCGATCATAAGATCTTTTTCTTCGTCAACGTGCAATTCAAAAGGTTCGGTGTTCCAACCGTCTTCTTTGGAAGCAGGTTGAACATCTGCATGGGCATAGACCAAGACGGTTTTTTTGGAAGGATCAGAACCGTATTTGGCTAAAACGACTGGTGGCAATTTCAAACCAGGCGTAGCCACTGGAGGTGGCTGCAAACCAATGTCTTTCAATGTGATTTCCTGACACCCGATTCTTTCCAATTGCTTAGCGACCCACTCCATTTTCTCGAATACTCTTGGTCTCAACTCCTCATCACCAGAAACTGCTGGAATGGCGACTGCTTCGCTTAATCTAGCGATGAATTCCGATTTCAGTTCATCGATCTTGGCAAACACCGGTTGCATTTTTGTTTCGACATTACTGCTGCTGGACATATCGTTGTTATTTGTTTGTTGTTGTTGTTGTTGTGGTACTACTACTTTTTGATTTGGATAGTTTTTCAATAATCTAACGTTCATAGAGAAATGTCTAACACTGATAAACTGTTTTAATACTGCTGGTGCAAATATTGGTAATGGTTTTTTGATGGGATTCTTTGCAATAAAGCACCTGAACATAACAAGTAATCTATTCGGAAAGTATTAGTAGTGGTATGGGTAATTTAAATCACTGACACAACACTTTATATGAAAAAATGTGTCAAAATGATAAAACAACATTCACAATCAGCAAACTTCACTGAGCAAAAAGAGCCATTTTAGAGATTACCTTTTTTTTTTTTCGTGCGTTTCTTTTCATGTTGTTGCCTTTTCGCAGTATCTGAAAAAGGTTATGATTGATTGATTGATTGATTGATTGATAGATAGTGGATGTACATATTATAACTCCGACACGCCACGTGATATCTATATATATAAATAAAACATATGAAACATTTAGTTATATGGTAGGTACTAAGATAATAATAATAGATATATATCACCTATTTCAAAAGCGACAGGTAAAAATGATCACTTGATAAAGTAGGAAACTATTATTTCAAAATTATCTAATCTGTTGATGGAAAACTCGCCTGAATAATTTAAATTGTTTGAGTACTTGCAGTCAACCAATCCGTGTGAATCCACTTCGGGTGTTCTATATTTGAACAAATAGGCACATGCTAGTTCCATAGGTAATGGTGGGCAATGACATTGTAATGTGGCTCTGTTTGTATCTGATTCAGTCACCTTGACCATCATTGATGGACTCTTTACCGGAACTCCGTCTTGGTTCACGGGTAACAGAGCTGTTAATTGCATTTGGTACTTGTTACTGATTTTGGAAAGTGATTTCCCGACATTATCCAAAATACAGGATATTATTTCCGTATCATTCTTGTCTTTGTAATCTGTTGTGAGTCTTGCGGTATAAAATTCTTCTATTGACAATTTTCCGAAAGTCTCCAATCCATGTTTTATCAATATCATTTTGTTGTCTTGGAACCTTTTCTCTCGAATAAGCGCGGTGAGCCGACGTGTCTTCAAATCATCCACTTCATTGTCTATATTAGGGTATTGAAACTCCTCCTCTTGGTATTCGTTTGGTGTTGGATTGTAATTTGCAAAAGTAATCAATCTTAGCAATCTGATAACACTTACATTCACACAGCTCAATCCACGATAAGCACAGTTGATTTTATCACCGTTTGAGTCAGTGAATACACCAAGTTGGTCAAAGTAAATATCCAAGCATTTCGGATACATGTGATTCGGCATGTCTATTTGTGTTTTGAACTCTTTTTCATGTCCCCTGACATATATTTGGTATCCCAAAACGCATATATGGTATATCATGAATTCGACTCGGTTGCAATATTTGTTCCAATCAGGCTCAACTCTGTTAAAAACATCATAAATAAAATCAACGTATTCACAATACCCGTAGTCAGATATGTATAAGTTTGTCGTTGTGGGTTCCGGTACTGTTGTTTCGTTCAACTTCAACAGTGTTTTGCCGATCTCTTTATCAATAGAATCAAGAATCAAAGCATTCAAAAACTCATCGTTTGCCTCTGGTGAAGGTATCAAATTACTCATTTCTGCTAAACTGTACTCGTAGTTGTGGAGCGTTTTTTTAATTAATTATACCATTGTAAGCAACCGAGGTTATGTTTATATATGTTAGTTAATACGTGTATATATACACATTTCAAACCCTAATTTTTACTAGGATTTATTAGACTCAATACACAAGCCCCCGCCCTTTGCATTCAGTTCTTTCTTGGTGTGAACTCCCAAACCTTAAAAATTAATTAAACATATACATCCTGGACCTGAACAATGATTAAGGTCAAAATATCAGAAACGTAAAGAAAATGACACGCATCACGTGTTGGATATCTTTTCTTCTTCAATTTTGTTCACGTTCTTTCAACGTGCAAAATGGGAAACCATAAGCAATAGCCATCATTTGAGAAGAAAACAAGAGTGATCAGTAAACATCAGCACAATGGACTCTCTAGACAAAACGATACCGCTCGAGAACGTAACCACTTTTGCAGACGTGCTCCACTCGGAGGTGGCACGGGCTGCAATAGCTGCAACCATCATCACTCAGACGTTGTCGCATCCATTTGAGTTTGTCAAGACCGGACAGCAGTTGGCTTTTGGGAGCCAGCCATACAGAATGTTTGACAACAGAGCCACGTTGTTCTTTGCAGGCCTAGCACCTTTGAATGTGGCCGCCGTTGGTACCAACTTTGTCAAGTTCTACACATACCCACTGACAGTGAACTATATTAACAAAAAATACAGTGACGATTTGACAGGCACAAGTAAGAATAAAGTGGTTGTTTTGGCAGGCCTTGTCACAGGGTTTTTTGAAGGTGTTCTTATGGTACCGTTTGAAAACATGAAAAACAGATTGATTTACAACGCCCAAGTTTCAACGGCAAGAGAACAAGAAGTCTTACAGCTGAAAAAAATAATCAGCGATTTGGAAGAGAAACCTAGCACAAAGATGCAAAGCAAACAAGAGCAGCAGACTAGCAAAAGTAAACGTAAGCCTTTGAACCAAGCAATGAAGTACGCACAAGAGGTGGAAGAACTATCGAAAACCGCGCCAAGAACATTGTCATATACGGAAATTGCCAAGCAGGACAAAGAGTTGGCGTCTCAGCTGAAGAATTGTAAAGTCAAAGCGGACTATTACTACGCCAACCCTTCCACGAAATTTCACAAAATATTCTCCGAAATTTGGCAAGTTTCGTCTTTCAGAGGTTTTGCTCAGGCCAGTTACTTGACCATTTTCCAACACATGGCCACTGTTGCAATTCAATACAATGCCCTAAACTATTTCATTTCAGTGAAGAACAACCACAACTACACTGAAAACGGTGTTTTGAACCTCTTCTTCCGCATGGCTGAGCAGCACGAGTCCGTGGACTTTATGATGCCGCTGGCGTTTGGGGTTTGCACGTCAGCATTAACTGTTTTGGCGACTCAGCCTCTAGACGTGGTGAAAACCAGAATGCAAAGCTCCAAGTTTTCTCCCTTTCAAACTTGGATCAAAGACGTTGCTGACAGAACCACATTTGTGAACACGTTTTCCTGCTTGCGCCAAACGTTTGCCGAAAACAACAATGCCGGAATCAAAAACTTCTACAAAGGCTGGGTCCCAAGACTGTTTAGACTGAGTATTTTGAATTCTGGTATTGGTTTTGGTTTCTACTTCCATTTGCAAAGAGGGGTGGAAAACTATCTGAGTGGAGAGCAAGAAGTGCCACTGGAGTCATAAACGACGCTTCAATAACTAACCTGTAAATACCTGTAAACTATCATTTTTCCCATCACCAATGCCAGTTGTTAATAGCGCACATTTTCTCACCCAGGTTGTTTCGCCGATTCTCGTATTTGCAGCAATCTAGAAAAAAAAAAAAAATAATAAAAAAAAAAAAAATTCGATGCGATTGCCTTTTCTTTTGTTCCAACTGATGGCTTAGAATCATCAATTATACTATAGTTTCATATGACTCAATATATGCACACACACACACACACACACACACATCATCCACTCAGCAAAAAACCAAAGCACCCAGAGCTGCTCACTTAGAAAGACCTAACGTCACCATCCATACTCAATGCCCTACACGTACGCTGAAAATTGTGATCGAGCGCTGCTTTTGTCTGCCTCTGCCATCTCATCAATGATCACCATGAGTCTGAGCCACCCGTTTGAGGTATTGAAGATCGGACAGCAACTGGCGTTTGGTAACTACCAGTTCAACTTGGTACACAAGCAATGTAAACTGTACTCAGCTGGGTTGAGTAGTTTGAACGTGGCCATTTTCACAAAGACTTTTCTGAAATTTCCAATATACTCATATATGTGCGAGTCTTTGGAGAATTCCCACGGGAAAATATCCCAAAGAGACGTCTGGCTCGCAGGTTCAGTTACTGGGTTCTTAGAGAGTTGCTGGTACATTCCATTTGAAAACCTAAAGTCGAGAATGGTGGGGAATTCCATAGGGAAATCTGAGAACGAGCAACAAGCCTTTTTACACAACTCGCCAACTGCACTGGAGAAACGTTTGAAGGTGATAAAGTCGAAACCGCTGGAATAACAGAAAAACATGGAGTTCTATAGATTAAATCCCTCAATAAACCTTTTGACGTCGTTTCAGGAAATCTCGCGCACAGATGGTCTTTCTGGGTTTTTCAGAGGATCTATCCCAACCATACTTAGAAGCGTGAGTAGTTCTGCGATCAATTTTGCTTTTTATGCGATGGCTCAGAAAAACTACACCGAACATCCACACGAGCACACGTATCTCGTAACAGCGCTTATAGGGATTGCTGCGTCTAGTGCAGTGGTCATTGTGAGCCAGCCGCTCGACTACGTCAAAACAAGAACACAGAGTAACAGATACGGGCCGTTCTACTACAAAGGCGTTACCGATTGCATAGTGACTGGGCTTCGCGAGGAAGGATTCAAAGCTTTCTACAAAGGCTGGTTCCCCAGATTCATGAAGGTCAATATCATCAACTTCGGTGTCCAGCTGGGGCTGTATCACTACGTGGAATCCACCCTGGAGAGGACTAGAAAGCTACTTTGAAAAACTGGAAAAGGATATAAGTGCATATAAGACTTTCATTATTTTACATTATTATATAGGTGTTTAAATGGCGAAAAAAAACTACATATATCATCAAACTTATTAGTATAAGTCAACGGCATTGGAAACAATACATCCAGGATCTTCTGGTGAGGTTTTCTTGACCAGCGTACCGATTTCGTACACGGTTTCGTTGGCTTCTTCCAATAGTTGTTTAGCTCTGGCGACGTTTTCTTTTTTGACAATCAAAACCATACCAATACCCATGTTGAAGGTTTTCAAAATATCATTGACTGGAACATTACCGGCCTTACCAAACCATCTGAAAACTTCAGGAACGTTCCAAGAGGACATGTCCACTCTAGCTTGCAAGTCTTTTGGCAGGGCTCTTGGGATGTTTTCAACCAAACCACCACCGGTGATATGGGCCAAACCCAATAGTAGCTCTTCTCTGATGGATGGCAACAATTGTTTGACGTAGATTCTTGTTGGAACCAAGATCGCTTCACCCAAGGTCTTGGATGCGTCCCATGGACACTCAACGTCCCATGGAAGCTCCACGTGTTCGATGATCTTTCTGACCAAGGAGAACCCGTTGGAGTGGACACCGTCAGAGGCCAACCCTAGCAAAACGTTGCCTTCTTCCATCTCGGAATATCTTGGCAACACCTTGTTTTTGTTCACAGCACCGACAGCAGTACCGTTGGTGTCGTAGTGTCCAGGAGCGTACATACCTGGCATTTCAGAGGTTTCACCACCAACCAAGGCACATCCGGCCATGATACAACCATCTGCAACCCCGGAAACAAAGTCAGCAGCAACTTTCAAGTCTAAAGCACCGGTGGCAAAGTAATCCAAGAACAGCAATGGTTCAGCACCTTGAACAACCAAATCGTTAACGTTCATAGCAACCAAATCGATACCAACAGTGTCGTGGATATTTGTTTCTTGCGCAATTCTCAATTTGGTACCAACACCATCGGTGGCAGCAACCAACAAAGTCTCGTCAACATCGTAGCCGGCAGCTTTCAAATCAAACAAACCACCGAAACCACCGATATCAGAGTCGGTACCTGGTCTACTGGTAGATTTGACCTTGTTCTTGATTTTTTCAATAAACAAGTTACCGTTATCCACAGACACACCTGCAGCAGCGTACGTGATGGAAACATCATTACCAGTGCTGGAGTTGAAAGCCTTGTGGGCAATATCTTTTCTATAATACTTGTTGGCAAAGTTGACGTGGTCAACAGCTTCGTAAACTGTGCTCAAGGCATCTTTGATGGAAGAGCCAGTAGAAGTAACAGCAATAACTCTACCACCGTTGGTGACGAGTTTGCCATTATCGACGGCAGTACCGGCGTGGAAAACGAAAGTGTTTTCTTTGTTCAACTTTGAAGAGTCGACCGTGATTTCGTCACCTTTGTTGTAAGATTCTGGGTAACCACCAGCAGCCAACACCACAGTTGTAGCAAAGGTGTTTGGTATGATGGAAATTTCAACAGAGTCCAATCTGCCTTCTGCAGCAGCCAAAAAGACTTGGGCCAAATCGGTGGAGTCGCTCAACAACGGCAAAACAGTTTGTGTTTCTGGGTCCCCGAATCTGACATTGTATTCCAAGACTTTTGGTCCCTGGGCAGTTAGAATGACCCCTGTGAATAAGATCCCGACAAATGGAATCCCGTCTTTTCTCATCCCGTCAATTGATGGTTTGATGATCTGTTGGTCAATTTGGTTCAACAGTTTTGGTGTTGCGACTGGAGCTGGCGCATAGGCACCCATACCACCGGTGTTCAAACCGGTATCGTTCTCACCAATTCTCTTGTGGTCTTGTGCGGCTGGTAGGTTGAAGTAAGAATAACCATCTGAAATGGTCAAAATGGAAATTTCATCACCTTCCAAGAACTCTTCAATAACAATTTCGTCACCGGCACTCCCAAATTTCTTTTCCACCATGATGGTTTTCAAGCCTTCCAAAGCTTCTTCTTTGGAGGTTGGAATCAAAACACCTTTACCAGCAGCAATACCACTGGCTTTCAAGACGACGTTGTAGTCGACGTTTCCGGCCAAGTATTTGCTGGCTTCTTCGTAGTTGTTGAAGTTTTCGTATTTTGCGGTTGGAATGTTGTGTTTTTTCATGAAATCTTTGGAAAAAGTCTTGGATCCTTCGAAAACAGCTGCTTCTGCACTTGGACCAAATACAGCAACACCAATTTTCTTGAACACCGATGAGATCCCATCGACTAATGGCTGTTCAGGACCTGGAATGACCAAATCAATTTTGTTTTCCACAGCAAATTGGGCCAACTTGGCAAAGTTTTCGGGACTAGGAGACAACTCTGGGACATTGACAATGTTAGAGTTGATGGTGTTAGTTCCTCCGTTACCTGGAGCAACAAAAATCTGGGCAACAGACTTGGATCTGGATAGAGCCCAAGTCAAGGCATGTTCTCTACCACCGTTCCCTAGAATTAAAACATTTAGATTTTCTTTGAAAGCCATTTCTTTATTTTCTTATTATATTATTATTTCGAGATATGTCTTTGAAAAACACTTTCACGAAACTGATTGGATGTGGTTTCTGTGATCTGTTGTTTTGAGAATTAAATGTACATGCTCTCAAAAGCTAAAAATGTATAATCGAACGTATGTTGCATTCATATTATATATATCTTACAGGTCATCACCATAATTCCATCAGTCACACATGCCATTTCAAAAAAAAAAATAATGAATTTCATTTCAAAATGATAATAGAAGAAGTCAAAACGAATGACTATAGAAGCGGAGTCACAAAATGTGAAGAAAAAAAAAAGAAAAAGAAAAAAAAAAAAGAGAAAAAGAAAAGCGAAAGTCACATTGGCCGAATGTCGTTGTCGACCGAAAACTTGTCGGACATGTGTCAGTATCGGCAATTGTAGAAGTTTGAGAAAAGATGAGCACCATAGATGAGCGTAACACCACAGCCGATCAAAAGTTCTTGAGGAGGAGAAAGGCTAGCGAGAATAATCCAACGTTACCTGATCGATGCCTTAAGTTGCAAAATTTGTCAAAACCTGTTTGGCAATCAGACCTGTTGTAGCTAAAAGAACCATCCATGTCAACAGTCACTTACAAGGACTATTAGACCAGTCAGAGAACTATGGGGTAGTGGTTGTGGGGGCTGGCCATGCGGGAATAGAAGCGGCCACCGGTGCTGCCAGAACTCTTCGAGACTCCGGGATCCCAACGACTTTGATCACACCGTATATTGACAAAATCGGTACATGCTCCTGCAACCCGTCGATGGGAGGGGTGGGCAAGGGAACGTTGTTGAGAGAAGTGGATGCGCTGGACGGTGTTGCTGCAAGAATGACAGATTTAGCCGGAATACAGTTCAAAATGCTGAATAGAGAAAGTGGTGGGCCAGCTGTTTGGGGTCCACGAGCACAGATCGATCGTGAAATATACTTACACGAAATGCAAAAAGAGGTTTTACAGTACAGCCAGGGCTTGTTGAACGTTCAACAGGGGAAAGTGATAGATATAATCATATCAGCAGATAAAACAAAGGTTGTTGGGGTGATTACGGAAAGCGGTACCGATAAAAAGTCGGTATTGAGATGCTCCCAGGTTGTCATTACAACGGGGACATTTCTGAGCGCAGAGATTCATATAGGAATGAAGACCATCCCAGCAGGGAGAATTGGTGAAGAGCCCACCTATGGAATATCCAAAACTTTGAACGAGTTTGGCTTCAGCTTGGGAAGATTGAAAACAGGCACACCAGCAAGATTACTCAAGCAAACGATTGACTTTACCAAACTGACGAAAGAGTACGGTGATGCGCAACCTACGCCAATGAGTTTCATGAACGAAAAAGTTGCGATCGGAGAACAAGTGCTTTGCTACGGGACTAGGACAACACATGAGTTACACGAGTACTTGCGTGAAAACTTGAATAACTCCGTGCACTTTATCAGAGAAACCGTCAATGGACCGAGATATTGTCCGTCTATTGAAGCGAAAGTCACCAGGTTTGCGGATAAAGAATCTCACAAAATCTGGCTAGAGCCCGAGGGATTGAGCTCAGACGCAATATACCCCAACGGGATCTCAAACTCCATGCCCGAGGACGTATAGTTGAAAATGCTAAGAATGGTTCCCGGCTTAGAGAAAGTTGAAATCATACAGCCTGCTTACGGTGTGGAGTACGACTATGTGGATCCGAGGTCTTTGACGAATATTTTGGAAACCAAAAAAATTGGTGGTTTATTCTTAGCAGGGCAAATAAACGGTACCACGGGCTACGAAGAGGCTTGTGCACAGGGCTGCTTGGCTGGGATCAATGCTGGCCTACAGGCAAAGGGCGGCACTGAGAGAATGGTGCTCCAGAGATCCGACGGGTACCTGGGGATTCTAGTGGACGACTTGATCACCAAAGGGATCAGCGAACCCTACAGAATGTTCACGTCCAGAAGCGAATTTAGATTGACCTCGAGATCTGACAATGCGGATTTGCGTTTGACAGAATTGGGGAAAACCCATGGTTGCATTTCAGATGAAAGGTGGCAGAAATTTTCGGCGGACAAAAAAGTGTACGTTGAGACTATCGACAAGCTGAAGACAGTGGCTCATTCGGCAAAAACGTGGAACTCCAAACTGCCATCAAACTTTTTTGTTGGGGATAGTCACACCAAAAAGACCGCGTGGGATATGCTCAAGATCAATGGGATGGACTTGGGTATCCTGGTTGAAAGTTTTCCAGAGTGGGGAATAGATTTGAAAAATGGACATGTTCCTCAGCATGTCGTCACAAAGATCAACATCGAGGGGAAATACGAGCCATACTTGAACAGACAAAGGCATTTTATCAAGGCTTTCACGGCAGACGAGTCAATGCTGCTACCTCCGAACCATGACTACGAATCCATGAAGACTTTGTCACACGAGTGTCGAAAACTGCTGAGCACTGTCAAACCCACAACTATAGGCCAGGCAAGAAGAATCCAAGGCATGACACCGGCCTCCATTTATGAGCTGTACATACTGGTGAAAAGCCAACAAAAGAATATTAAAAGAGAGTTATTGTGATGCGTCTTGCATCATCACTGTATATAGGTTTTTCTTTACTGAAAGCATGTTTGTAATTAATCGGACACTAGAAATGCTCCTTCACGTCTTTTTTTTCTCGCTTTTCTCTCCTCTCTTTCCTCTTTTCTCTTCAACATGTTTTGATGTTTCGACTCAAAATAAAGATCATGTGCTTGAAGATATTCAACAACAAACAACTGCAATAGTCATTATCGACAACAGCAGCAACAGCAACAGCAACAGCAACAACACAACACAATGACCAATAACGCAGACATCGAAGGAGTTCAAGATGTGCAGTCTGTGAACCAGCAAGAGTTACAGGAGGTAGGTGAATCTCCAGTCAGTTTCATACAAAGTCTCGAATACTCGCAGCCCAAGAAAGACGCCCTCAATGCGAACGAGGTGATAGAGCACCCGTTCTACGTCAACGCGAAGCAGTATAACAGGATCATGAAGAGGAGAGAAGCAAGAGCAAAATTGGAAGAGTTGCTTCAGAGAAACTTGATGGAGAGAGAGAAAAGACCATACGTGCACGAGTCGAGACACAAGCATGCGATGCGAAGACCAAGGGGCCAGGGAGGACGGTTTTTGACAGCTGCAGAGATAAAAGAGCTAGACGAAAAGGACAAACTGGCAGAGGAAAGCGGTGCAACTACTCAAGACGCCGTAGAAGTAAGTGACACATACGAACCTGCAGAACCAGAATCCAGTGTACCGCCTAGACCGGCATCTGCTGCTTGAAGAAGCATGTCGCTCTTTGCAAGATTATATTTTTAAATGCATTAGTACATAAGCGAAAAACGTTTACATAGGAGAGCCAAGCTTATTGAATACCCAACTCTTTTAGACCCTTCTTAGAGGACTCGCTTAGTTGTGAGTGGAAGGATATCAACAACGAATTATGTTTAATTAACAACTGGGACAACGTGGCTTTCACGCCATCGATTAGGTCGATTTGTGGTACAGGGTCAAATGGTTTGTCGGATATACTCACCAATTTACTGAAACTGGAACCAAACGTTGTGATTTCTTCTAGAAATTCCAAATCCAGATCGTCAGTCTTCATGTTGACCACGCTTTCAGAAACAGTGAAGCTGATGAAAACATCCAAACTAGGACACACCAAGGAAGAGTACTTGGTGTTAAATAAAGAACTGTCTAAAATAACATTAAATAACCCAATCAACGCTATTTTTCTATCTAACAAATTACCTATGGTAGGTAGGGACTTCAAAACAAAGTTGTTCCAAATTTGGTGGAACAAGCCGTCTTGCACATTGTCGAATAGCTGGACCACAAAGTCCGAGGACTCCAAGATGGAAGCGTTTCCCAAAAAGACAATTAGCCTCTTGACGTATTTCTCAGTTCTGGAGTTCTGCAATCTTTGCAACAACAACACGGCAATCTCTTTCAAAAATGGTTGCAATCTGTCTATAGGGACATAGCTGATCAGATACTCTAGTAGCTCAAAAGCATGGACGTCTAGAAGCTTGGAGCTGATCAATCTCTGAAAGATCCCCAAAACTGGGACTAGATCGGGGTATATCTGGTTGTCTTTCTTGATAATGTCTTTCAAAAAACGCGTGACGGCTGGGATGTTACCCTTGTACTCCCACACAGAAGGTGTCAACAACGGAACGCTCAACTGCGCAATAGACTGTGGCAATTCAGCGGTCTCTGGAAGGATCTCAACGCAGTAGGCGATAACTTGGAACGCGTAAGGAATAAATTCTTGCACATCCTCTCCCAGAATCTGGAACATGGTCGGCATCATCTGGTCAACCACTTGCAGCAACGAGTCTCTGCAGTTGTACTTGATTATGGCTCCGACGGATTCAAACGTGTAGTGATTGAATCTAGGGTTGGCCGGGTTTTTCATGGTGATGGCGATAATTTCGAAAAGCTGTGCCAACACTTTCATAGCACTGCTCTGAACAACATCTTCGGAGATTGTCAAGATTTTGTAAATGGACTTCATCAAAAACTCATTTTCAGATAGCTTTTCAGGAGTGGACGCGTCCTTCAAAATCAATTCAAACAAATTGTTCAACAACAACTCTGCACTGCCCACCAAATCCTGTTTTTGGAAAATGAAAACAGCAGATGTCGGGGACAGTCTCATCGACAATATTCTTTCAATAGTGATTGCTGCATAGGTGTACACGACGTAGTTGGAGTTTTGCAAAAACTTGGCCAAATAAGGTAGAACCTCCACTAGCTGCTCTTTGTTTAGTTGATTTCTGAATGTGTAAACGTACTTTATAGAGTCCACGGTGATGATTGGATTTTGGGAAGAAGACTCGTTTAGGTTTTGGAGGATGTTTGCTCCGAAAAAGTCCATGACATCTACGTACGAATTCACGTTTGAAACCCCGTTGTGCGTAACGTTCCCGTCAACAGCAATGGCTAAGAAAAAGTATATGGCTAAATCTTTGTATTTCCAGTTTCCCGATGGGTTTTCGTTGTACTGGCTCAAAAATTGGTTGATGTGTTGCAGAGATATCGAAGTGACCAGTTGCTGGTTCTTTTCTTTCAAGACTTTAAGGAAGTCCGTGCAGGATCTTCTTCTGGTGTCGATGTCGGACCCTTCAAGATCTCTTCTGATGTACTCAATAGGATCGTCTTCAAACAACTCCACGTCAGAGTCGTGCAATGTGAGGTTCGGAAGAATTATTTGTGTAATCAACGTGTTCATTGCTTCTTCTGTGTTGAAATGTTCAAAATACGTTGGTATTCTTGAAACAGAAGACAAGAACTCCATCGATTTGCTGACTAGAATATCGTTCTTCGCTTGGGGAGCCAAGTTGGTTAGCAAGGACCATGTCGTTTGAATGAAATCATTGATCATTGGGCTAAAAACGTCTTCGTATCTGGTTGTGTAGAGTTGCACCAACTCTTGGATCGAGGACTTCACTTTGGCAACCACACTCGCTTCTTCTTCTTCGTCGTCATCTTCCAGCAGAGCGTTGTTGTAACCCAAATACTTGTGGACGATACCCATACCTTGTTTCATGTTGTCTTCGAAAAACTCAGGGATATATTGACAGTTCAAGTCGTAGTACAACTTAACTAGCACCAAAAAGACATCAAATAGCAGATGCAATTTGGCTTGGTTCTGCGAGTTTGCAGTTATTTGTTCGTCAACGGACTGGATCAACTGCAAAAATGGAACACTGAACAAATCCAAAACCATTTGGATCTCCAAAAACAACTCGTCAGATCTGAACAACGATCTCCATCTCTTGAAAATAGAGTGTGCCACGGTTAGAACACCCTTGTTGGTCACCATGTCTTCTGCAGACAACTTGGACACCAAATCAGGTACTAGTGCTGGCCACCTCATTGGGAAGTCAGAGTCTGCAATCAAGGAAACAGACTCACCGATTTGTACTTGCAAGTTGTTTGGCAACGAAATCATGATGGACACGACTTGCAACTTGATAGCCTCGTGGTCCTTGTTCAAGTAGTTCCCGTCTTCGTCTACCCACTTTCTTCTAATGAAGTTTTTGAAGAACAACGCCGAAGCTAGTCTGGTACCGATAGGTAGATTTGTTGCTTGAACAATGTTCAAAAGCGTCAATGGGAACCCTGCTTCGTTCTCCAAGGATTTCAATTGTGTCTCTGCGCTTTTAGACGTTCCAGCGTTCACTGATTGTGCCAACAAATTGGAAATGACATCAAAGTCTGACATTATGTGTTCTCTTGCCTAGTTTTCTTGCCTGGTTTGGTGATTTCATGCTGCCGAACCATTCATCAATAAATTCAGACCCACATCTTCCTCTTAATTGTTCCCGAACGAAATGGAAAAGAAAAAATATATATATATATATATATATATGAAAACGAAAAATGAATAAAAAAAAAAAGAAAGAGAAAAAGAAACCCGGGATAGTTGTGAAAGTGAAAAGCACAGATGCTTAGGGGAACCCGTCAAAGAAGATATCTCGTATGCCTATAATATATACCTACATGATAATGAGCTATTTACAAATCATCTTATTAGCCAGTCCGTACTGTCAGCAGGTATTCCTATACCAATGTTGCTGCTCGGCAAAAATTGTTCAGAGAAAGGATGACCTGTTCCAGCAATACTCTTGGATCCCTGGGAATGAACCGGTGTTGTGGATTGTCTTTTCGCTAGAAGTTTTATTCCTCTCAAATGAGTGTCTTTACCGTTTTGGTGATTAGAAAATATTACAAATCTCAAGCACTTGCACTGTAGACAGTGGTCCAATTGTTCTCTCGCCGAACCGCCCTGGCCGAAATGGAAAGACACCCACCCGTTGACATTCTCCGTCTCAATATTCTTGATAGCAATAAGGTCCATCGGACTGTTTCCAGCATACACCTTGAGGCAATATGGTGAGTACGACTCATCAATGGAAAATGAAAAAAACATCGCGATCGTCGATATAGACACGATTTTACTAAAATTAGCAGTGATCGTGTGTGGCAAAAACCCATCGCTCTGCCAGTACGTGGCTGGATTGTCGTCGCCTACGTTGTCGATGGAGCATCCTGGCTTGTGTGACGTGGCTCTCCAGTACAGCTTGTTGGTGATGTCTATGAGCTCTGGATCAGTTTGGAATTTGTGTATTCCTAGCATGTATCTCTCGTAGGCTGCTTTGGCGGTTAGTGCAGTCCCCTCTGTGGACGTTATGTAATTGTTTGGGTCTTCTCCTAGATTGGTCCCGTCTTTCAAATAAGCATAATCGCTGCTTTTCCACACATAATCTCTGGGTTTGGCGTTCGTATCCTTGTCTGTGAGCTCTTCAGCATTCTCACTGAGACTTACCATTGTAGTTGTAGTGTGTTCTTTCAAGTTGCCGATCTCATTCTTATATACTGACAGCAGATCGGGTATGTTGGAGTCTACAAGCCGTAGGTATTCTTCATAATTCATTGTTGTGGAGCTCCGTTTGGTGTGTATATATGTTCAATTGTTCAGAGGACCTTTCAAATAGAATCAGCAAAAGAGGAGAAAAAAAAAAAGGGCAAGTCTATGTTCTCTGAAACAAGAAAGCGAAAAAAAAATATATATATATATATTTAAAGAAAATACAAACGTAAATGTACAAAAGATATACATGCAAAGAGATCTTACAACAAGGCATTGGAAATGACTTTCTTGTCCTTTTCAGAGAGCCTAGAGTAGATATCGGAAAAGTTGTGCGTGTTTTGGGAAGCAGCTTGTTTGAAAAATTGGACCAATAGCTCTTTGGTGGAGGACTTGTTGGCAATTTCAGATGTATAGCCATAGTTATCTAGCTCATCGTCCTCTGCAAATTCGTCCTCTTCGTCTGAGCCGTCAAAGGAATGGTTGCTTTCCTCGTCGTCGTACTCGGCATACTTGTTCAGCTGGTCGTATTCCAACACATCTTCTACGTCTTCCCAATCAGACCCGTCCTCAGCCTCATCGCCTTTGCTGATTTTAGAGGCACTGCTCATCGCTTGCCCAAGATTTCTCGATTCAGACTTGCTTTCAGTTTTCACGTGAATCCCCAACTCTCCAGCCAACACAGTCACTATTTTTTCGTATACAGATACCTGAGTGAATCGGGTTGGCATTTCCTTAGCCATAGACCTGGTGATGATGACGTCTTGTTCGTACGGAATCACCTCGCCATCAACTAGCACCTGAGACAAGTCTACGCTTGAGTTGAAGAAAATCTGGGAAAAGGAAACAATGTTTTCCTTAATTCTTGCATCTCCCCTGATGGATTCGAAACCTTCCAAACAAAGCGACATAACTGTGGCCAGAACAGAGCTGCCCAACTTCGTGGGAATGTTCATGCTGCTCAAAAATGTCAACAGTTGATCAGTGTCGCTATAACACAAGAAACAGAAAACTCCAAAAAAGTTCTCAAAAAAATTCAAATTGCTAGTGTTGATAAATTTCTTAACAACAGCCTCGATGATTTGTGGGAGTATGTCGACGAGTTGGTTTTGAAACTTGTTGAAAAACTGGACAAGTAGAAACCCCAAATTCAACGACGCAGAATCGGAAAATGAAAGAATCCTTTCTATCACGGCAAGTGACAACGAAAAGGAAGGAGCTAAAACTTCAGCTTCAGAATTCGCAATGCAGAATGCAAACGCCTCAGACCCCATTTGCAATACACCTTCATCGTTCGATCTGGCCAACAGGTTCAGCAAGGGCTCCAAAATAAACTCAATCACTTTCGGAGGAAACCCGTTGTCTTGAGGACACTTTTTCATAAATGCAGTTATCAATTCCAAAAATAAAACCAAAATGGAAGAGTACTCTTCGTTGCTGGAGTTCAGCACCGTCACAAAGCTGGGAAAGGCCAGTTCTGCAAACCGCAGGTAGCTTTCGGTGTCACAATCCTTCAAAATCATTTCCAAGCTCTCTTTACTTAGTAGTACAATCTGAATGTTGTCAGGACTCTTTGTTGCCACGTTCAGGATATTCTGGAACTCGGCAAACTTCAGTTCGTTGAATGGGGACATCTTGATAGCGGTGTGTAAAGCTTCTACTAAAGCCCCGGGCGTGTCTCCATCTGCGTCCTCGGACAATGATGACACAGTAGCAACAATAATCTTTTCGATTTCCAACGCAACGCTCGCTTCCAAAACTGTGTTCAGAGATGCAAACGAGTCGTAGTAGGTTATTGCTATCAAACCAGATGCCTTCACCAATTGTGAGTCACAATCACCCAACAAGGAGTAACTCAAACACATCACATCTTGCACATGCTTTTTTATGTCTGGTAGCAGCTCCAAACACCTTTCCAAAAATTTGGGAGCAGCCAAAATACATCTGCATAAGAAGAACTCTTCTATATTCTCGTAATTTTTGAACACAGACTCGAAATATTCAATTGTGGATAACTCCAGTTCGCCGGCGTTTCCGGAGAGAAACCCGGGAGCTTCGTCAGGATCCAAGTAACTAGCACAATTTAACAAGTACACACATGCCTCCAGTCTAGGGAAATCGCCATTGAACTGGCCACTAATCAACTCATCAATAATGACTTTCAAAAAACTCTCCTTCTTTTTCAGTTTCAATGTCTTGAAAAACTCATAAATACCGTCTCTGATGGAAAACGCACCGGCCATTTCGGTCTCCACAGACACAAACTCATCGGAATCGCACTGCCAGAATTCCTTTTCATTTTCTGATAGCATTGCCAGTGTCTCGAAAGACCCTACGAATTGCTTGATCTCTTCTACTGTTTTGAAACTAGACTGAATAGATTCTCCAAATTTTACCAAACTGATGATGTATTCCTTGACCTCTGCAGAGTATTTGTCGCCGCTGTCAAAAATATCCAGTTTGTCGCCACCTTCTAGTATAATGTGGGAAGCTATCGTTAAATCCTTCAAATAAAATGATTGAATGAACTTTTTCATGTCTCCAGTAAGTGATTTCGAACAACTGTTTCTCAGATTGTCTAGGCACTGGTACACGTTTTTTCTCAATGTGACACTACTTATATCCTCCACAGAAAGTGGTGCATTTTCTAGTAGGCCACAAATAACACCGTTCATTTCTTTCAACTGGTTACTGATGGCCTCTTTGTTTTTATCTGCCAGTGGAGATGACAGCTGAGAAACACAGATCGAGTACAATTCCAACGCAGCAGATTTGGCATCCTGCACGTCGCAATTGATTTCATTGGTACTCAAAAAGTTGTAGATGATCTGGAACGTTTCCATGCCAACCCCACTTAGAAAGAACATCTCTTCTGTGACAACGTCATCAAAAATGTCAATTAGCAATCTCAAAGCATTCACTGATTTGTCATTGATGATGGCTGTGTAAACCGTCTGTAGTAGCGAGGGCCACTGATCTGGGAAGTCCACAGCAGACATTTGCACCACGCAGTACGATGCCGCAGAGTTAATCTTGTGGTCGTTCTCATCGTTCAACGCTAGTTCCAACAGTAATGCCCGTACGTGGTCTTTTGTCTTTTCACCAACTCCGGGAGGACCTTTGTAACTTTCAAACCCAGCACTCCAATACATGGTCACCAGTTTTCTTAGACATAGTAAGCAAAACTGTCTAGACCTCAACTCTACTCCATGGTTGGCAGCAGTGTCAATCAGGTGTTGAAAAAACGTGGCTGGGTCCGCATCACAATGGGACAGAATCTGTGCTTCGGCTTGCGTTCTTGCACTGTTATCAGCACTCTGTGCGTTCTCGATTATCTGTTAAAATTCCAAAGACATGGTTGGTGCGCAGTGCAGTGATGTTTTGTGTATCGATGAGTTAGAAATGAAGAGAGGCCTTTTTCCTGTCTCTCTCTGGCAATATGTGGATCTCAAACACAACGCGTGCGTCGTTCGGGCAAAAAGTCGTCAGCCTGTGTTTTGTGTGTCAGAAAAAGGGTTATTGACCTCTAATTAATACAGTACTAAAAATAACTCACAGTAGATCTACCACGATACAAGCAGCCACAAAGACCACACCAAAATGAGCAACGCAGAAGAAGGAGCCACTTTAAACGAGCAGTTACTGGACTGCTCAAGAAGAAACAATGTTGACTTGCTGGAGAATGTTCTCTCAGTTTTAGACAAAGATTCGGAAAAAATAGCGCATCTAATCAACTCCACGAAAGACGCTATGGGGAACACTTGTTTAAACTTGTGCTGCCAATATGGGTCGTGGGAGGTCTTAGACTTACTACTTGACCAGGAAGGGGGTGTGGACATAGATCCGAAGAACATCTCAGACGGAGACACGCCTTTGCACGTTGCGGTTAGATACGCTTTGAACGAACCTGAACACGGAACGTTTATTTGCGAGAACTTGATCGAGTGTGGTGCAGACCCCAGAATAAGGAATAAAAACAAGCTGAAGCCATTGGACTTGGTTCACGGCCAAGAGCTGGATAACTTGGTCGACTTGTTGCAAAGCTCAGAGATTGCCGCAAACGCCGGGCCAGTTGAAGAGCCAGAGGAATTGATAGACGACGACGACGACGAAGATGATGACCAATGATATTTTTTTCAGCTTAAAATAAGTGATATATACTATGTGTATATGCATGTATATGTATATAAGTACGTATGACCATATTATTGTTGTTTATTTTTGGTTTGGTATTGCTTACTTGTCTCCATATGCACAGTCATCTGGTAGAGTTGAGATCCACCCATCAGGAGACAGTTTTTCTCGAACCTTTTTTATGAGCTCGTTTCGAGAGTGCAATGCTTTTTTGAAAGATAGATAGCTTAGTGAATATTCGCTCTTGGAATAGAGTTGCCACTGGCGGTGTCTGGAAACATATGATTCGCAGTTTTTTCTCAAAGGTTTTGTGCCCTTCACAAAAAATCCATTCTTGATCCCGTTCAAAATTGCTTCTTGCTTGGGTTCCATGCCCTCTTCCATGTGCAAAAGTATGCTTGACATCAAGCTGGGTGTCTGCACTTCGCTTTTCTTGTCATCCACAAAACCCTTGTTACGGGTGGTTAGGAACTCAATTGATTTGACAATGTTGTCGCCTAGTCTACTGAAGCTTTTCTGGAGGTTGCGGAGCTGTTTGCTGTTCAAATTGGGCACTAAAATATGCGACAAGTACACTGGCTCACTAAGCAGATTGAATGTGATGGCGTTGTTGATTGATAGCGCTTGCTTGATGCATAATTTGTCAGAACAAGACTTGGAGAACGTTACTCTAGAATCGGCTCTCCCCGGTTTGGTTCTGACTACATTCCGTTTACCATAGTTGTAGCGCCCTCTAAGAATCGTTTTGATTTCAGGATCCAAGAACTGAATTTCGTCATCACTGGCAATCTCAAACTCATTTGTGTCCTCTAGTTCGTCTTCCATGCTGGCATCCCCACATGGCATTTTGGAGATGTACAAGCAAAACTTCCAACTCTCTGGAACTCTGAATGTTGCGCCCTCGTTTGGGCTTTCTATCAGGTAGAAATCGCATTTACTTTTTTCTGTGTAGTTAGATATTTGATGGTGCAGCACTACATTGAACCCTCGGATAGCAAGTATTTCCGCATGAGTGTCGTGTACGATTTTTCCCCTGCTTCTGCATAGTTCAGAGTCGCTCATCACTTTGACCCCGGTTGCCAAGGAAACAACCTTGTATTGATTCGTTACGGTGTCCAACCCGACAATTGATGCTAAAACTGTCCACTCCTTCACACCATTACTTTTCACCACAGGTTTGCATATGTCTCTAAGGACGTTAGCGTATTTGTGCTCAACTAGCTCGGCTATTTTATCAGAATCCATCCGTCTTCTCTTCTCTCTTTGAGTGCACCCATCATTATTTCCCAACGGTAAGCTCAAGAGATGACATTAATCAAGAGAAGAAAAAAAAAAAAAAGAGAAAGAAGAACGAATGCAGATAAAACAATATTAGTGCGGAAAAACTTACGTTTATACATATATATATCTATACAAAACATTACAAAATGTCGAATTTGATGTCGATGGTAGGAACCAATTCCTCTAAACCACCAAGTCTTCTGAATTTGGCCAACAAAAGTGTTTTCTCCTTTTGCACGACGGCTTCTTTGTTTTCTTGCAACTTCTTTTGTCTGGCTTCTTCTTTAGCCTTTGCGTTTTCAGCTTCTTGGATTTCTTGGTAGTAGATTTTGGTTCTGGTTTTCAATCTGCTGAAAGGATCACTTTTGATATCAAAGGTCGCCATGTCGTGTTGCACGATTCTGTGGGAGGCCTCTCTCATCTTGTCTATGTTGATTTTTTTATTCTTGTTGGTCAAGGCACCTAGTTTCTTGGCACCGGTTTGATCGTTTTCGTGATGCTTTTCGTAAACGTTCAGTCTTTTCTCCAAGGATCTAAGCTGCGACGAGTATTTGGCCACGTCCCTTTCGTTTGCCGTGTCTTTGGCGTACTGTAGTTTTTCCCTCAACACAGATTTCTCCAAAACGGCATTGGTCCCTGATAGTTTCTTGTTTAGCTGTAGTCTATTTTGGACAATCTGTTCCATCAGTTTTTCGCACATTGGCTCTTCCCTAAATGAGTCCAACTCTTTCAAAGTGTCAACAATCTCATAATAGGTTGGTTTGGCAACCCCGTGGCTCGACAACGATCTCATGTATCTGTCAAATTCGTCTTGTGTGAAACCACCGTCAGAGAAAAACTTCATTTGAAAGACTTTCCGGTCTTTACCCTGCGTCACACCAAAGTACTGGTTGGTATAGAATTTACCAAAATTATAAGGTTTTTGCAAGAAAACTTTTTCAATTTTCACCATACGGTACGTCGGAGCCCCGGTGTGTTTATCAACACCAACATTAACTCTCCCGTAGCATCCTTGGACCGCCTTGTTGAAGTTTGGATAGAAACAGTACTTATCCACAAATTCACGCCCAAGTCTCAGTTTGTTGAAATCCTCTAAAGTCGCTTCTTTATCATCTCCGTATTGGTCTTCTGCCCATTCAACTTCACCTCTTCTACTCCCGGCCTTCCCACCACGGCCTGAGGGATGGTACTCATCCTCGTCCTCTCTGTAGTAGTCGTCATCGTCCTCGTCCTCGTCTTCCTCTCCGTTGTAACGACTCTTGGCTGTTTTTTTCTTGCCATAGTCGGGAGTGTAATCCTCTGAACTGTACCCCTCAGACTCGGCTTCGTCGTCTGAACCGTAGTTTGTTTGGTTTCTCTTTTTGGCTCTTTGCTTTTTCAACTCGTTCAACTTGCTGGATCTGATATCTTTTGCAGAGGTGTTTGTGTTTCTTTTTTCATTTGAAGCTGTGGTTCTGGATTGCAATCTTCTTTGATCATTTCTGATTTGTTTGGCCCTTTCCCTCAACAACTTTCTTTCCCTATACGTTTTCATCTCTTCAGAACGTTGGAAAACGATTTGTTCTCTATCCATTTCACTCTTGGACAGGATGTAATCTTTGACGTCCTCATCCTTGTACAAACCTTCCAATGGATATGGTGCTTCTTCCAACAACTCCTCGTTGTCGTCGTCGTCGTCCTCTTCATCGTCGTCTTGGTACTCGTCGTTGTGCCCGTTGCCACCATATGACCCACCAGGAACATACTCGTCTTCATCGTCTTCATCTTCGTCATCCTGTGCGTATTTATTTCTCTTTTTGGTTGCAACTGAATCGTCGTCATCGCTCTCCTCATTCAAGCGAGCAGAGTCTCTTTTTCTCGAGACAGAAACAGGTGTTTCGTCTTGGTCGCTGAAGTCGCCACCATCGGCTAGAGCCAATAAATCATCATCCAAATCAGACATTGTGTGTGTGTGTGTGTGTGTGTGTGCCCTGTGGTTGTTTCTTTCTGGTCTTCTTCTCTGTCAACAACAAACACTGCATTTCAATTGAAAACTTTATCTTCGTTGGGGGGAACCAAAACATTGAAGACTGTTTGCTCAGGGTAATGTTGATCGAGATATTGTGTTTTTTTTCTTTGTTTTTGCTGTGAAATTTCTTCTGATCGTTCCAGGTTTGTAGAGAGAAAGAAAAATTCCCCTCCTCATACCCGTGCTTCAACTGAATTGATTATATTTTTATTAATCGTAAAGATAACCGTTCCAACTTCAACATAGCTGAAAAGGCAAACCAGGTACACACACCAACACCAATGGCTACGAGAAAACAGTCCGGTATCCAAAGCAGCACCAGAGGTGAAAACAGCAGTTTCATCAACCGGTCTGATATAGGGGTTAAAGGACCCATGTCCCGTAGAACGCCCTCTATCTTGGTTACCGATTCGAGAAACATACTTAACAGAAGAAGTGCACCATTTGCCGGAATGGGGGCCAATGGAGGTATGGGGTCTGTGCGTGGAAGACCGGGAAGTAACTTCGCTTCCCCCAATTACAGGTCGATGGGAGGTAAACCCCAAGGATACTCAAGCGAATCAGGGTCCCCCCATTCGTCTTTCCAAAATGGCAAAAATAGCAGTAACAGTGGCCAGCAAACGCCTTCCAGAAATAGCAGGAGATCTACTGGGATTGCTCAAAATGGGATGGATCGCACAGCAAATGGTAATAGACGCGGGAGTGTAAACTCGATGGACAAATCGTCGTACTCGGGCCTAAACCAAATCAGCCATCGCAGAAAATCGAGCAACTACAGCAACATCACAATGGACAGGATTCTTTCTGACGTCAGTGACGTTCCCAGCGGTCGGCCAGAAGAAAGAATGGTTACTCCAACACACCAAGGCTTTACCTCGATGAGAAACCATTACAGCTATTCCAAATTCAGAAACTTGAGAACCTCCAAAACATCAGAAAAATTGGTTTTGATTCCTGATAGTGCGGAGACCGACCAAGGTTTTGTGGGTAAACCTTTGAGCTCCAATTTCAAACAGAGCTCTTTTGTGGAAGGCGGTTTCAGAGATCCGTCCGACTATTCAAGAATCACGGCTTTCAATGTTTCCGAAGGCTTGAACTTGAAATTGCTATCCAAGTGTTTGCGGAAAACGCATGGGATCTCTACGAGACTATACGATGAGTGTCTATATGCTCTATACTGTTTGCCGCTTCTTAGCGGGGAAAACGGGTTCAGAGTCAAGTCCAGTGTTCCAAGAACTACCAAGACTGGGGAAACCGTGGTGGACAAGTATATCGATAAAAATGAACAGATAGATCACCACTACGAATATTTTTCCGGTATCGAAACAGTGGAGCACAGAAATAATTCTTTTGACATCAAAGTAACACCAGGAGAAGAGTCTTCCAATTCTGGGACCAGCAATAACAGCAGTGCCGCTAACAACGAAGAGTTTGATCCTAGTGAGCCTCAGTTTTTTGCGGAAACCAATGCGGACACAAATTTGCCAAAGAGCGCAGATTTGCACCCCTCAGCCTCAAACCACTCTTCTGACAGTGAGTCTAGCACAACGAATAATGTTGAACAGCACGGAGAGATGTTCATATTCAACTACGGTATCATTGTTTTTTGGAACTTCACTGAAGAACAAGAAAAGAACATTCTAGCAGATATACAGTTCTCGCCGTACTACGAAAATATTGTGATTTACCCTTCAGGCGAACAGCAAATAGAGTCAGAGGAGTACAGCTTTGAGTACGACAAGGAGATTGATAGACCAAGGATTTTGAACGACATTATCACTTTGAAGAGCGGAGACCACATAATAAAGTTGACCCTTTCCCACGCGATGGCCCAATCTTGCAAACTATCCAAGTTCGAGACCAGGTTGGTTCCCATTTTGGCTACCGTTACCAAGCTACCCAAAAGACTAGCCTTGTACGGGAAACTAGGGATGACAAGGCAAAAGCTTCTTAAAAAATTCGGGAAGCTATTCAAACTAAGAGTCGACGTGAATTTGTCTTCCAACATTTTAGACACACCAGATTTTTTCTGGTCGTTGGAGCCTAGTTTGGATCCTTTGTACAGTGCTATGAGGGAGTACTTGGAAATAGACGAAAGGGTTCAAGTTTTGAACGAAAAGTGCAGGGTGTTTTTGGAGTTTGTCGACATCTGTGTGGACTCTATTGCTGAGAAAAACATGACAAGAATTACGAGATGGATCATCATTGTCTTTTTCATCAGCGTGATCGTGTCCATTTTGGAAATTTTCATCAGATACTTGATTATACAAAGAAATAATGCACTTTCGCATGTCTAACATACATACTACAAATAAGTAATTCTAAGTTTATTTTTTAGCACCATATCTGTTGATAGCTTTACCATCTGGAATGGTAAAGAAGGTGTATGGCTTGCCGTCCTTTGGTAAAGAATCCAATCTGAAGTAACCTTTTCTTTCGAATTGGATAACGTCACCAACTTTCATGTCTTTAACGTTGACGTCAGCAATGGCATCGGTGTGGAATTCGGTTTCTTTGTTCAAGAAGTCGATCCAGTTGTCTTCTTCTTCCAATTTGTCTTTAGTGATCAAATGATCAAAGTCAACCAAGTCTACTTTGACGTAGTCTTCTGGAATATCGGCCAACCAAGTCAACTTCAACTTGGTTTTCTTGAAATCACCTTCCAAGTGTAATTTACCAACAAACGATCCATCGTCGTTTTTCTTGGTAATGATGGCATTACCCCAGTCCATGAAAGTAACTTCTTCACCTTCAGAGATAGAGTCAGCGTCATCTTGGTCAATAACAATTTTGTTGTAGTAGATAACTTTCTTGTTTCCAACATCTGGGTTTTTCTTGTGTTTTGGTTTTATTTCAGTGACTGGTGTTTCTGGAGCACCTTCTAAGAAGATTTTGACTGGTTTGGTAACGGCAGTGTGTCTTGGAGCAATAGGGTCGATGACTTTCTTGTTGAAAGACCAGATCAAGTTCCATTCCAAGTTGATAACGTTTCTGGAAGGACCTTGGGACAAAACAAAGTTTCTCAAACCTTCAACGGTCATACCTCTTCTTCTCACACCTCTAACAGTTGGGAATCTTGGATCATCCCAGCTAGGCACAACACCTTCGTCCACCATCCATTGTAGTTTTCTCTTCGATAGCAGGGTTCTAACAAAGTTGACTCTGGCAAAATCGTAAATGTGAACTTTTCTCAAGTTCAGAGCGTTCAACATCCAATCGTATTGAGCGTTTCTGTCTCTGTATTCAATGGTTCTTAGAGCATGGGTGACACCTTCCAACGCATCGACAATAGGAACACAGAAATCATAGGTTGGGTAGATTTTCCATGTGGACCCGGTTCTGTGATGAGGAGTCAAGTTACATCTGTAAATGACTGGATCTCTCAAAGTTTTGTTCAAAGCCTCGTAGTCGATCTTGGCTCTGACACAGTTTTTCAAACCCTCTTCAGTACCGTTTTTCATTTCTTCTGTAAAGATTTTCAAATTCTCTTCAACAGATCTGTCTCTTTTACCAGATTTGATACCTTCACCTCTCTCTTCTCTCATTTGTTCCAATGGGGTATCGTCACAATAAGCTTTACCCTCTTTGATCATTTCCACACACATGTCGTACATTTTTTGGAAGTAATCAGAAGAGTAAGTCAAACAGTCACCTTTGATTCCTAATAGTTCCAAATCTTCAATGATAGAATCTTGGTATTCTTCCTTTTCTTTGGAAGGGTTAGTGTCATCGAATCTGATGATTAATTTACCATCGAATTCTTGGGCAAAATACTGATTCAATAGAGCAGCTTTGGCATGACCAATGTGCAAGTAACCACTTGGTTCAGGTGGGAATCTGGTAACAACTTTCCCTTTTTCGGCACCTGGCAAATCAATACCGAAGTTGGCTTTGTGGGTTTCCTTTTTGGCAACGTCGCCGCCTTTTTTGGTGTTGTTGGCTTTGGCTTGTTTGGATACTTCTTTCAAAGCTTCTGTCAAAAACTCATGAGATTTACCAAAGACAGGCAAGATTTCCAAATATTGGTACCATCTGGAAATGTTGATGAAAACTTTGTTCTTGATGATCGAACCCAACATACCGTTGCTTCTCAAAGCACCCCAAATGGCGATATCAGTGATGGATGGAACAGTGGAGTTGTTCAAGACAAAGGTTCTCAAATTCAAGTGAGAGTTCAGTTTTTCCAAAGAGACATTCAATTGTTGAAAGTTCTTGACAACATATTAAGCGTTGGCAGTGTCAACCCATTTGGCTTCGTAGGAGGAAGCTGGGAAGACTTTTGGATAAGCATCGGCAATAGCTTTCAAGACGTTTTCGGTCTTGCCGTTGAAGGAAGCTCTAAAAGCAGGTTTTTTATCATCGTTAAATTCAATAGTGATTTCTTCTTTGTTCAAAGTGGAATTGACGACTCTAGCGGCAATCAACTCACCGTAGGCAACCACTGGCGCTTTACCAGCAATGATTAAAGTGGACATTTTGATGGGTTTTCTTTCTTTCTTTCTTTTTCTAGATGCTTCATAGATAATAGTGAATAGTGGAAGTGCATTGTAACAAGAAGGAAGAACGAAATCTTCAACATCTTCCTTACTATTCTTTTCTGGAAAAAACTTTCATTTTTTTTTTGTTCTGTTCTGTTCAAGTTTTTTTCTCGGAATGCTGCAACACACAGACGGAAACTCTCGGATAGTTTACGTTCCGCAGCTTACCCGAGCGAACACCAATTCTTCATGTAGACATCGATTCCCGCTTTTCTTTTTCAGAGCTACAACTAAATACTGATGAACAGTAGAGCGAGATGTTTCACTGCAAAGAGAGGTAAAGAGGCAATCAATACACCAGACCAACCATGAGTGACATCAAACCTCTATATATCAGAACTCGTAGTGACACGACTTCTTTGAAACAACCCAAGGAAATTGGGCATTATTCGCGGAAATCAATAGTACAAACCAATAACGACGGTAACGTGCAGGAAGAAACCAAGACTGAAAATGCTACGAAAGTTTACAAATCCAACTATCTGATCAACGACAACAGTTACTTGAGCTACTACTACCTACCATACGACGATCTGGACAAACACATAATCAATTTGTCAGGTGGGTTTGCCAAATTCAAAGACTGTTCTCCCGTCGATGACCTATCCTTACATGGATTGTTGGACACGCTAATCAGTGTTGAACAACAGAAAAACAAAAAAACAAAGGTCGATTTGATCACCATGAGAGGTATCATGAAATCTCTAATTGTTTTGTTCAACTGCATTGGTTCTGGGAAGACTGGTGACAACCACGACGTCAACCTGCAAATAGCTACCTTTGATGGACAAATATTTATGAAAAAAAAGGAACGCACTCTGCTTGGGAACGAGGAGCCTCAAAGAGAGGAGCAAAAACCGGCACCTCGTAACCCAAGAGAGCTGTCCAAAAGAGTGATTCCCTCTAGTAACAACAAGGGAGGCCAGTTTTTACAAAAATGCCAGTATAGCGGTTACAAATTTGAAACATGTGCCACGCTACCTAGACCTGTCGCAGAGATCAGTAGAGAAAAATTGGACAAGAGATACAAAAAAATAGCCAGCAACGATGAGCAGTACAACATATTGGTGAAAACCGGGATTGGACATTGCAAGATGGTTCTTGGTGCTGAAGTTGATGGTGTGTTTGATTTTATAGAAGACGAAGAAATAGACAACTTGAAACACTACCTTGAATTGAAGTCAAGCAAAATGGTGACCAACGCTCATCAGGCCAAGAATTTTGAAAACAAGTTGTTCAGTGCTTGGTTACAATGTTTCCTGGTGGGTATCCCTAGAGTAACGTTTGGTTTTAGAGACGATGACTTCAATTTGGTCAACGTGGAAGAGTTTATTGTTAGTGAAATCCCAATGAATTTGAAAAACATGAACTCTGTGGTTTCCAACCATTTCGCAGACTGTATCAAGTGGTACGGTGCCATTGTTGAATGGTTGAAAACCAGTATAGAATATGAAAACGGAGAAGAAAACTACTACACCTTGCAATACCAGGACAATTACTTGAAACTGAACAAAATCGAGGACGACGCGACTGGTGAATACAAAGACATTATCAGTCAAAGATTCAGAGATTGGAGAGCATCTATAAAGAAATGAAATTAAACTATGTACTACTAAATCAACTATAAATCAACGTTACATTCATCTTTCCCGAAGTGGCCCATGAATTTCTCCATCCAGCCTCTGAAAAACTTCTCTTGGCCCTTTGCATTGATCAGTGTAACTTCTTCGGAGGTCAGTTCGAAATCGAAAATGTCAAGAGACTCTTTGATTCTTTCACTTTTACCACTTGTAGTTAAAACAACAATTCCGTTTTGAATAACCCATCTTAGCAAGATTTGCATTGCGTTTTTCCCATACTTTTCACCTAGTTGGGCAAGAACAGGATCTAATGGACCTGGAGCTGCCTTTGTTATAGGAGACAGTGGGGAATACGCTTGCAGTTGAATACCTTTTTCCTGACAGTACTTTCTTATTCCAGGAGATTGCTGTTGCAAATATGCATGAAATTCAATTTGGTTGACCACTGGTTCTATAGTACATATTTTGTATATTCTTTCCAAGTCTTTGACACCAAAGTTGGAAACACCGATATTTTTGGCCAATCCCTTTGAATGGATCTCCTCACACTGTTTCCAGGCATTTTCTAATGTGATACCTGCAGTTTCAATACTGATCGTTGGCACATGCACGAGATACAAATCGACATATTTCAGCTTCATCTTATCCAGAGCCAGCTCCAGAGACTCCAACGGACCAGAACCCTTTCTCCAATCCCATGAAAATGGGGTATACTTATCTGTAATCCAGACCCTATCTCTTGTCTCTTCAGTGATTCCAGCCTGGGACAACCCCATCCCAACCTCCGTGTATGTCATATATGCCTCGGCACAATCAATCATGGTGAATCCGCTTTCAATAGCAAGGGCCACTTGGTCTGCCAATTCCTGGATATAGTGTTCTTCAACCTGATTCTTGGCAATTCTCCATTTAGTTCCTGCTCCAAAACCAATAACAGGTATTTTATCTCCGGATTTTAGAGTGAATGTTGGAATGCTGTCGGTAGTCATTTCTGTTTTGTTTTGGTTTGGTTTGGCTTAGCTTTTGTTCTAATTGACCAATTGAAGTAACACATACAAGCATGTGCATGTGTATGTATGTAGGCAAATATCTATCCATATTTATATGAAAGATACATAAAGCAAAGCATCCAAATTACCTTATCTCTTATCGGCAATTTGTAATTTAATGATGACAAATCATAATTGTTTTACCCGAAAGTAACAATAATAGCCAATCAATGCCCTATATAGAACAATCAATGTCGAATCTTGATCGGAAATTATAATACCGAACCCAAGTAATAGTAGTATTTTTTGATTGATTTTTACTTTATCTTATCAAATACCCATATATGAAAAAAGTTGGTAAGAAAAAAAAAAAAAAAAAAAAAAAAAAAACAGAGGAAAACAATAAGTCATGTGATTGGGCATCTGTGTGAGATTACAATTAAGGATCGTTTTGTAGTCGTTCCTGTTGTTGCGTGTTGAAAATTATAGCTTCCCGAATATAACTTTAATATTGGCGGGGAACATCACACCATATTAATGAAATAATCTATATCCTGACCTTCTACCTCTCGTAGTAGCATGTAATCTTTTCTCTTCAACTATGTCAAAAAGGTCCCCACACCTCTGTCTTATACGTTGTATTCTCTTTCTGCGGTTTTGCATATTGAACACACCAAAGCACCTTTTCATTCATCATATGTTGAGCTTAGTTCGTACTGATATATAACCCCATTATTCCTGAGTAGGAGTCTTACATTCAATGAATGCGCATCTATCAAAATCACTGCCAGATATCTTGGTAAAAAAAACAAAAAACAAAAAACAAAAAAGAAAAAAGAATGAATTAACTCAATATTTCTTGCAGCCACTTCGGCGTCAAAGAGTTTTCTACTCAATTGAGAAAAATAACAAACACGTATATAAAAGGGATTGTTTGCTGTAAATTACGGTAACTTATCAAGCAAGTATCTACTGTTTGTATTTGATTTTTTTCAAAGCTACACGTTTTAGCCTAAACATATAGCTGTAAAACCCATAAAACGACTATAAGCCTAAGAATGATTGCTCAAACAAGTCTAATTGGTCATCTGTGTTATTTATTTATATTTGTTGTAGGAGTTGCCAGTGTTAGTCTTTTCGAAAAAGATGGTTTCTACATAACAACCTTGTACAGAAATGTCTCCACCGGTATACCCTGTTTGGACTCAATGTTTTTCACTAATCATCTTTCGGGGGTAGGAGGAGATGATGAAGGAATCGCAAATCTTAAACGGATGGAGGCTAGATTGTATGCAATGGATTCACCAATAGAGCAAGGCATGTTTGTGGGCTTGTTTCCGTGGTATGGAAGAACTGATCTAGAAGATATGCTATTATCAGGATCACAAATTGCAGATTTGTATGAACCTTTTTGGGAAAACGTCTTGAAGGAGAACGTACTTAGTGAACATGAAGAGTGTGCTGATTTTGAAGGTTTCCACTTTTCAAATCATTTTTATCCAGGTGTTACCCCTGTTACTGTTTTTTCAACCAGTCTTGGGGTACACCAAGTATATAGTAGTACTGCGGTTGTCGTCGATGATCCAAGATCGTTTTTCCTACAAATTCCCAAATGATGTGTAACTAAGTAACTATTATTTTCTTTTAAAGCACTTCTTCAACAGTAACAGGCGACTTGATAGACTTTGTATCCGTGATGCCTGCAGTGGTTGGGCGATGGCTGGCCCGGAGTGCCGAATCATCATCTGGATTGCCATTTTTATTTGTGGGTGTTATATTTGCCCATATGTTCATTACCAGGTGTATCCCCATAATACAAACCAACGCTATAAGCAAATGTTTGTAAGTGATGAAATCAACAACGATCTGCAACAACGACATTATGTGTCGCGTTACGAGCTCTGATTTTAGTATGAGGTCTGAATGGCCCAATTTCGTGTATTTATCTATGCACACTCCTAAGGAATGGCATAAGTCATACAGCTCAGGAACCCTGTTGTCGGGCTCGCAATAGTTTTCCCTGTATTGTAATTGGCATTTCTGCAAAATGAAGCTGTTTTCCATGGTGTGTTGTTTGAATAACACATTGATATCATTGTTGAAGATTCGAAGGAAGTATATCACTAGGTACACAACAATGATATACATTGCCATAAGAAACAGCTGGCGGGGTCCCAAATGTGCCATCTTTGTTTCTCTGTACTGTGTGGCTATTGCTGTCCTTATCTTTGCATCAACCCATCTTCACTACATCTTTGGAAATAACTCTTGTTGGTCCTTTGCAAATGGAATAATTATCTGGAGAACTCTCGGCTTTCGGATCAAGGTTGACCAATTCCGGATTCGTGGTTCCCGGCATTTTCGTCTTCCTCTAGAATCCTTGGTACGTACTTTTTTTTTTTGTTTTTCGGATCCGAGACTATTCCTTGCTTGATTGCCGTTTGCTCAATTTTGTTTTAATAATTCTTAAGGCTGACTCTTTCAATAGAGTTATCACTCGGAAAGACCAAAAGGGAGCCAACAACAGATACATTCCATATCAAAGCACCTGACACACACACACACACACACACACAGTCCCCAATACACCCGGGAACAATAACGAAAAGATACATAAATTGCCTTCAACAGCCAAATCAATCTATACAAGGTGACTCAATTAATTAATAGACTTAAATCTTTATTGAACCTCAACAAAACATCATCGCCATCTGCTAACAAGACTGCTCCACACGACATCATAAAACCCATAAGCACTGCAATGAAACCATCCACTATCAAAAAACTAGCTTACCAACCAATGATCAAGTTTATTGGTGGGCCCCACATATTTGAGAGCACTGCTTCTTCCGTATCGTTGCAACACGCTTGTTCTCCGAACGGACTGTTGCCAAACACTTCCGAATGTCTCAGTATACCTAAGATGATGGAAAACTGGAAACCGTTTCTCGTTAAACCATACATCAACACTACAAAGCCTTCTCAGGCTTCGGCGTCTTTATTTTCACCAAGACCATTACATGACAACGAGGTTTCTTCCATCTCACAGTTACCAGAGCATTATAAGTTCAAACCTATTGATCCAATTGAAATGGAAATAATCATGGGAGGAGGTGCTCCATTATGAATCTACTATGTATATGTACAACGTATATATATATATATATATATACATAAGTATAAGGATATCGACTGTTACAATTTATAAGTGTGGCTATTTATAGCGATGGAGAATTTGAATATTTGGTCTATTTGAAGGTATGTTGCGTGCTTTTGTAACTGCTGAAGAATTAGCACTCGTGGGTCTTGTGTTCCTATGACCTGTTTGACATGCGTGATAAATATGTTGATTGGTGCTATTGGTTGCTTGTTCTTGTGCTTTGCTTCAATACACAATTTGAATTTGAAAAGCTCTTTGCACAAGAGAAAGGGAATGAAATGGCCGTAGAGCAAGTCACTGTCGGTATCCAGCGTACCTTCACTTCCCAAGTTGAGCATATCTGCTGTTGAACATTCTATAAACAACCCCTTTAGCGCAATACCCTCGTTCATGATCTCGCCACTTAGGAACTCCCATACCTTGCCTAGATACACAGGTTCGCTTTGGCAGTCTCCGAAAATCATAACTGACTCGTTTGCTCGTGGGTTGCATGTATAGAAGCCGGTACTCATAACTTGCTGTTTCGGATCTTCCACCCGCTTGCCGTGAACTACTGGGAAAGCCATGACATACATTGCGTCAGCTTTGTCTTTTTTCGAGACGCTAGAAAACCCGCTTATTTTCGTGCGTGGTTTAATTGTTTCCAGCTTTATAATGTCTTCGTTTCCGTACAATACGTTGGGCCATATGTGGCAGTTGAAAATGTGGGTTTGAATAGGCTGTATGGTAGACGCCAATCCATAGTAGACTTTCCTTGTTTCTGAGAGGTTGTTGTTCATCTTACTCCGCTTGTGTCTCTGGCGGCCTTTCTGCAAATTACAAGAGAAATACGGATCGAAAGCCATTGGCGAGTTTAGAACCATGCTGTTAATATGATCCAAGTGCGAATGCGATATGAAGTGATACCTTATGCGCGAAAAGAAATTGCTAGTTTTTGTGACTAAATTGTCCCCCTCTATCTCTTCAGGCTCTTCAAATGATACATCAACATCACTGTCTGTCAAGTCTTCCATCAATCCAGACCCTTGCAGATACCGATAGGAATTACCGTAAAGGTCCATCTCTTGATTTCCATCTTTCATAAACAATTTGGATATGCTCGATAATCCACTGCCACAATCAAACGATATATAGGAGTTCCGACTCTCTTTCACCAAGAACGATTGTGTGCCTGATTCAAAGGGACCTCCACTCGCCCCAAGAATGATAACTGTTAGCATTGCGTGTTGTGTCCTTCTTTGTTTTCTGTATCTTGTTGTTTATTATTGTATATGAATGAATAGTCTTTTTCTTCACCTTCCGATAAGAATGCCTATATTAGATACACAAAAAAATTGAGGGGACACATATGGGGGAGGGATAATAGGAGAGAAAAAAAAAAATATGATGCAATGTTTTTTCGGTCGTAGAGTTAATAATAGTAAGTCAATTTTTAATTTATTTATTTGTTTATTATACAAGACTTACACACGATCTCTGAGGACACGTCTATACTTTCTGAGTACCATACCCTTTGATGTCTTTGGCAAATTCCCATGACATGTTTTCCACTTCTTTATCGTTTTCGTAGATCAACCCTAGATCTTTGTCCACAATGGCTAGAGAGAATTTCTTGGAAGCTCTCGTGTCTCTGTAGTACAACACTTTCATGCAGGTCAACACGGTTTCCTTGGCCTTGGCTAGATCGACTCCTGCCACGTCTGATTCGTCATCAACTATTCTTCTTAGCAACGGGATGGCCAAGTGGGAACCAAACCCAGTGGCCAACGATGGCGACCCATATTGCACACCCAAAAGATTCACGTATCTCAAGAACGGGGTCTCGTTTTTCTCCAAGCCCGCTACAATGATGGCATTCCACAACGGATTCATCTTCGATCTTCTGTTGTACATGACGTTTGCCAAATACGTGAAAATGTAACTTGGTTGTAGGACTTCATCACTTTCAGCATACGAGTTGTCGTAGTTGTTTTCGATTTGCAAGTCGTCCAATAGTTTCTCGATGTACTGCATATCACTAATATCACCACTAACACCCACTATAGTGTTTTTCCCCACCTTGATCAATCTCTCAATCCCTTTGAATCTCAACAAAGACCCGTAGGAGGCCAAGTTGTCAGCAGCGATTATGACACCGTTGTTGTACTTCATGGAAATGACAGATGTACCGGTAACGATTGGACTTGTTGTGTTGGTCTTAGGACCGTCTTGTTGCAAGTGCTGGTTGCCGAAAGAGTCGGCGTTGGCAATCTTGTGGTTGTATTGACCATACATTTCGTCGGTAGGTCTTCCCCAATGGTGTGGATCGTGGTTCATTGTTGTTGTTTTTTCTGAGTGGTCTTTTTGGCTTTCTTCAAGCCCTTCATTAAGGTGGCAAAAGGGTTTCAACATCTTTATATTCACCACCATAAAGACTAGAAAAAAAAAAAAAAAGGTGAATCACACCGAAAACAAAACGATTAAAGCGGGTAATCCAGCGAGGCCTGCCAAACAGAACATGCTTAGTGCAGTATAAAACTGTATATTTTACAGTGTATTTATATAAAAATACATATATACATACGCTCAGACGACAACATACTCGTCGTTTTTCAAAGTAGACAGTTCTTGGAACTCCACCTGTTCCCCGTTTTCAGAATTGACAACGGCTTCTGCCTTGATACCACACAAACTGGCATCGCTTGGTCCGTTTGGATTGATGAATGTAACGTTGATAGGGAACAAACTGTCTTCGTCCTCCACGTTTTCAATCTCAATGTTAAAAACACCTGGTGTTCCTGGCACCAGTTCACTGACGTATACGACAATGCCTTGCTCGTCGTCGTAACCCTTGATTATAGCATCACCATCGACAATAGAAGCACTCGCGTTCAGGATAGGAATGACAAAGTAAACATCTTTCAAATACCCACCGTTGTAGCTGTCCTCGTTGATCTCGTACTCGAAAGTCACGGTCAGCCCGTTCCCACTTTCACTGACCCATGTGCTCAATTTCAACGGAACCAAACTGTCGTCGTCTTGAGCTGACGTTTTTCTCCATCTTAGAACCCCCAAAGACTGATCATTGGAGGGGAAGGATTTGGCAGCATCCTTCAACTGGATAACACCTTCGCTCAAAAACGTTTTTTTGTCAATGTTCGGATGTGTTTTGAAATTGAATGATTTTTCCTTTGGATTCACCTCTGAGTTCAATTTGATGGAAATCTTGGTCAACTCTGGCTCGTTGACTCTCAATTCAAGAACACCCTTCAATTCACTAGAAATGATGTCACCTTCTCTTGAAATTTGAGCAGATACGGTTTCCTTCGTGATAATCAAGACACCGGTGTCGTTGCTCTGCTCTTGTATCAACCCTTGCGTTATGACCGTGTTGCTAACCGGTTGCTCGACCTTGGAAATTCTCGTAGGTTTTCTAATTGGTTCTCTCTGTGGAGCAGTGCCATGGTGATTATTTTTCTGTTGTTGCTGTTGTTGCAAGTTTTGGTACGACTGTTGAGCGGCGTCTGAAGCATTGGAATAGTAACTGTTGTAAGCGTTATCCAAGTTGGCCTGGTTGTTATTGGAGCCAAATTTGGGTTGGTCGAGGTACTCGCTGTACTGCCCTTCACCGCCCCCAATTCTTCTTTCGTGCTCCTTTCTCATGATTTCCTTGGCAGCACGTTTTCTCTGTTCCTTTGCGTCAAATTCTTTACCTCTGTCAATGATCTCTTGGATCATTTCCTCATGCGACTCCATGCTCAAAAATGTTTGGATTTGAGACAATGAAAGATTTTCCTTGTACCCCATGGAAATGATCTCGTCAAACGAGCCCAAAATCTCAAAAGCATTGTGGAAAATATCTGTTTCGTCAAACCCTCTTAGAGTCGAATTCACCGTTTGCGAAAACAAGTTCAACGTGTCCAAGTCTTGAATGATGTTGGACTGTCTGTTTGTGATCAAAATGATGAAAAAATCTTCAAAAGGCTGGTATACATATCTGACATGCTCGTCTTCCACGAAGGTGTGTTGAGAAGTGGAGTTGGCCACCAAATTCTGAAAGTTGGATAGCAACTCAGTGACTCTGTCTTTGGTAATATCCTTGAACTGTCTGGACAGCAATGGTTTCCCTGCACGGGTAGTAATGGATGCTGCTAAGACCACCATTATTTCCAGTTATCTGTGTGTGCTTTTCTGTATTTGTTTTTTGATTGATCTACAGATTACGTACGTGTTTAGAACACCTTTATTCACTGTTTTTTTTACAAATATAGAACAAGAAGAAGAAAAAAAAACATAAAAATTTTACGATTTTTGAGGGATTGTGTTGTTGTTTTTTTGAGCGAATGCAATCAGGTGACCCTAGAAACAGTATTGTCGATGCAAAGCCAGGTTAAATCTAGACAGGTGTTTGGCTGAGAGATTTGATAGGTGATTAGCGTTTTTAAAATCTGGACAAACATGTGAAACGTGTTTAGCGACTCCAACATTGAAACCCATGTTCATCAACACGAGCTCGTCGAAGGAAAATGGACTGTCCAAGTGGATATTGTTTTCGAATGTCTCTGAGGAGCTCACAATTTGAGATATGGCGGAACAAGTCGACGTGCTGTCAAAAGATGTATGCATTTTGACTTCACTAGTGTTTGCAAAATAACCGAGCATCACTACTTGGCATTTTAGTGTGTTTTCCATAGAGTGTGATTTTATATTGGTGATAATACAATGAACAGTATCGTAGTCCAAGATCAAGCGTTCAACAATTGGGATGTAGTATAATTGTTTATTGTCTTGTGCTTTTTGGAAAAACTTGGAGATATCTACTAGCAATAGACATTCAAAGGGGTTTATGACGATGTGGCATGGTGACTGGAATTCCCCCTGCAGTGTTTCAATAATATTCAAACTTTTTTCTTTGTACATTAGAGAGAGAATTGCTGCGTCCATTGTTTCGTAGTTGGCGATAATGGTTCTGCGTGTAGAGGGAGCTGGTGGAGAGTCTGGAACGTGGAAAAGTCTCTCTGCAATCATTGGAGCTAATGTTTGTTGATTTTCCAAGAAAGAACTCGTATCCTGTTCACTGATGGTGGTCGTGTTCATTCCAGCAACTAACATCTGAGAGATTGAGGAATCCACAGTAGTGTGTAGACTGATACTACTGTCTTGTAGTTTTCTTTTTTTTCTGGATATAAGAGAACTGAATGAGTTCTCTGCTGTGACGACTTGTGGTACATTGTACGTGGTGTATTGAGTGTTTTGACTTGCTGTTATCAAGTATATCTTGTGCGAGTGGACGTAATCGTGTGTCAAGTGATAAGACGGAGTGGCTGCTGCTGAGAAATAAGGGCTGATCATCTCAGTATCTTTTATTTTTGACAAAAAGTCTTCTTTGTCCAAGCTTCTCTTGAAAACATCCCAACTTAGCTGTTTTAATTTTTCTATAGACATTCTCCATGGGAATTGCTCCTGTGCTAGTTTCAAGGTAGAATCATCTTTGTAGGACGGTTTTCTCAAGGATAGTTTGAGAAAAACTCTCTTGTCGAGAACTTCGTCCAACATGTTATCTGCGAACATTGGTAAATTGTGTGAGTTCAAATGCACATCCCACTTGTCAGACGCAAGAATGAATCTTGTCGATGGAATGCCGATGCTACTCCATCTCGGCTCAATATGGTAATTGAAAGACACACTTTTTGTGATGATTACTCGATGGGCTGATAGAAGAGTAGTACTGTGTATATCATGGAAAGCACATATTACTTCTTCCTCTTTTGGACTTTCAGCACGATCCACAATCAATGGAGGGACAACGTCATCAAGCAACTCAAGAAAATAATCTTCTACACCTGTTTTATCAGTGACCAAAACAAGCTTGAATTCCTCTTTCTTTGTTGGTAAGCAGTGTGAACACTGTCTTGCTACTGTTTCTGATACACTGGCTAGAAACTTGCAGGTTTGGGCAGATACCTTCATGCTCTCTCTATCCTTGCAACCCACTGCATCTTGGGCTGCAAATTCAACTTCCCACTTAGCGAGTTTGTACAATTCAAAGTAAAGCAAGGGAAACTCTTTTGGAAGTAGTAGGCTGTAATTACTGGTCTTTACCCGAGAAAGTTGGTAGTGAGCTGAGTAATCAGTCTTGAGTGATGAGCACTTTAGTAGCTTCTGTGCAGCGTTTTTGTTTACTCTGAGTAACTCCTCAAAATCCACATAGCCGCCTAAATCAGAAGCAACGTGTACATCCCAATGATCAAACACTTGCTTCTCTGCCATCACATTGGGACTTTCCAGGTCCATTCTGGCAGTCACTGACATCGAATGTTCCCTGATTTTCTATAACTGTTTGTTTACTTTTATTTATAACAATTTCTTTTGTTGAGCAGTTAAGCGCGTAAGGTCAAAGATGAAAACTATCGCTTTAGAATAGTAAACACTATAAAAAAAAAATATGTACGTTTTTTAGTCACTAATCACCTCCAAATCACTTTCCTTGACTTCCTCGTCGTCGTCTTCCAAAACCACAGGGTGGCTCTCGTCATTCGAAAACTTCAAAACCTGGTCAAAGGTGCCTGAATTATCCATTGCTTCCACTAATTCGTTATACCTAATGAAAAACCGAGGTTTCAATTCTACTTCGAAAACCAAACAGTCGTGCTGAACCTGGGACTGGGATGCCTTTGAGTTCCTCTGGAACTTTTCGAAAAGCGTCACTATGTCTCCGAAGCTCATCAAGTGGTTGAAAGAGTTGTCTTCGTTGAGAGTAATAGCTAACGACGGTATCTTGAGACATATTTCATTGCTGTCCAATCTTGCACTCGGCACCAGCTTATTTAGCTTGCTTCTGAATGACTTGAAAAACACTTGCCCGTTTTCATTCAAAACTGAGGAGTCGTCAAAAATGAATAGCACAGGGTCTCCTGAGGGATCCTCCACCTCATTCCTGAACATGTGCAATTTGAGGTCTTTGTATAACACACGTATCACAGGCGGTTCTTTTTTGTGTAGAAGCCTCGAAGCTGCTAGTCTAATGTTTTTTTCTCTGTTGGTGTCCTCTTCATCCGACATATACATGGAATCCTCTGAATCAGGAGCGGCCCCATCACTCTCCATCGCATCCACAGTTCTTATGTGTGGCTGCTTCAGTAGGAAGTTTGGGTTTTCAATCTCTTGCGCTGGCGAATCCATTATCGTGGCAGTTCTCTTGGGCCGTGTTTTGTTTTCTCGTGGCTATCTCCCTTAAATGAGTGATCAACAAAATAGGAAACCGAAATTACAAATACACAAATGGCGACGCTTGAGCGACAAGAAACGCTTGTTAAACATTTGAAGCATTGGGCGGCAAACTTAAACTCGTGGTGCTCGATGCAAACTCTATAGAACATGCATTTAAGGAGTGTGCACAACACTGAAAACAAGAAAAAGTGCACAATTTGTCAACTGGTTGCTATCAAATGTCCGGAACCAACATCCAGAAGCTCATGAAATTCAACGTGGGAATAAAGCACAACAACTTTTTAGACGACAGCGATGGTGATGAAGAAGATGTCACCAGCAACTCTTCTAAGCATAAAGTGTTTGACGACATGGTTTTTGAAAGCCGCGATGAAACGGCAAACAGTGACACATCGTTCCAATACAACTACTCCACCAAACCCAGAAGACTACGCATCAAGAAGAAAAGAAAGGTAGAAGCCAGTCCGGTTCTGGCGAGCAACAGTCTCAAGAGAGTTGCTGACTTGCCGGACTCATTCAGAGACGTTTTTGATTTCGAGTATTTCAACAAAATGCAGAGTGACGCATTTGAACATATTTATGGAGGCTGTGACAACAACTGCGTTGTAGCTGCACCGACAGGCTCTGGAAAAACAGTGTTGTTTGAACTAGCTATTTTGAATTGTATCTGCAAAACAGCGGATTACAGCAGTTTGAAAATCCTCTATGTTGCTCCGACAAAATCATTGTGTATGGAAAAGTTTGGGGAGTGGAAGACAAAGTTCAAAAGACTAAGCATCGGGTTTCTTACAAGTGACACATCGGTACTCGACACAGAGGAGTTTCGCAGCTCTAATATAGTCATAACGACACCTGAGAAATGGGACGTGTTGACACGCAAATGGTTCGATAACGTGAAATACTTTTCCATGATACGCTTGTGTCTAATCGATGAGGTACATACTATAAAAGACTCAAGAGGTCCTGTTTTGGAAACGGTCATAACCCGCATGAAAAGCTTGTGTGAAAACATCAGATTTATAGCTGTTAGTGCAACAATTCCCAATATTCAAGATGTTGCAGATTGGCTAAAAGATGGCAAGGAGACGGGTGTTCTACAATACGACGACAGTTATAGAGCAGTGCAGATCGAGAAACACGTCATTGGCTATGAAACTAGTAGCATGAACGATTATTACTCTGAGTTGACCTACAACAAAAAGTTGAATTCAGTACTTGAAACGTACAGCAACAACAAGCCCGTTTTGATATTTTGCTCGACAAGAAGCTCTGCATCTGTCACCGCGAAGTACTTGATGAACAACTACAAAACCAAAAGCATGGTGGCCGGTGGAGCAGTAGAAGGTATTTCAGATATACAACTACGGGAGTGCTGCAAACACGGAGTGGGGTACCACCACGCAGGTCTCAACTTCAAGGACAGAAAAACTGTTGAAGAGCTTTTTCTTGCGGGACATGTCACTATCCTATGCTCAACGTCCACTTTGGCAATGGGTGTGAATCTACCTGCGTACCTTGTGGTAATCAAGGGAACCAAGATGTGGTCCAGCTCGGGATATGCGGAGTACTCAGAACTAGACATATTGCAAATGATTGGAAGGGCTGGTCGGCCTCAGTTTGAAAAAAGTGGATGTGCAGTCATCATGACAGCAGCGTCAAACGAGTTAAACTACGAAAACTTATTGTCCTCGTCCCTTCCTTTGGAGAGCAGCTTGCATTTGAACTTGTTGGAGAATATATGTGCAGAGATCGGACTAGGAACGATAAACTCAACGGATGGAGTAGTTGCTTGGTTGCAGAAGACGTTTTTTTATGTGAGGTTGCAAAAGAACCCATTGTTCTACAAAATCAAAGATTTGGCAGTTGGTTCGGTAGACAGAGATTTGTACCGGTTTTGCGACAATCTGGTGTCCATCTTGCTTGAGGCTCAAGTGGTTATAGAAACACCTGACGGGAAATTGCAATGTACAGAATACGGAACTGCATTGTCAAGACATTATGTTTCTCTAGACACCATCAAGGAGTTCATCAATGTTGGCAAGAACTGCCAAGTGTACGACATTTTATCACTCTTGTGCAAAGCAACAGAGTTTAGCAGCTTGAGAATCAAACACAACGAGAAAACTCTTTACAGAGAGTTGAATCAGAGCCTGGATGTGCGTTTCCCATTCAAAGACAAAGGCAAAGTCAACCCTGTCATCCACCGAACAGAACAGAAGGTTTCGTTGATATTGCAGCTAGAGCTCGGGGGAATCGACATATTTGCTGTTGGGGACTTCAAAAGGTTGTACAACGCAGTGTCAGTGGATAGATTTCTAGTTTTCAGACAATGCCCGCGAATCTTAAAGTGCATGCTTGATTGTTTCATTAGTAAACATGATGGGATCTCTTTGGGAAGTTGTATGTACTTGTTAAGGTCTATCAACGGAAAGTGCTGGGAAGATTCTCCGATGGTATTGAAGCAAGTTGAAGATATCGGTCTAGTTTCTGTTGGCAAGTTTTCAAAGCACGGTGTCTGCACCATCAGTGATGCTAAATCGTTGACCACTACGCAGATCGAATACTATTTGGGCCTTAACGTTGGTGGAGGACTCAAAATAAAAAGAAGCATCGATTCAATACCAGACTTTTATATAAGCGTAGGAACCCCCACTGTCAAGCCAAAAGGCTCGTCCGTGTCGGCAAAGTTTCAGGTCAAAATCAAGTCACTGTTTTCCAGTTCATGCTGGGCCGGCTCAAATATGTATGCTGACATCGTGTGCCAAAGAAGTGACGGGTTGTTGGTAGACTTTAGGAGAATTGCAGTTTCAAAGTTGAAAGACTGGAAATTTTTCAGCATTGAGGCCAGTGTAGACAGAAGTTGCAACCGATTTGAATTTTCCATAGGATGTGAGGCTATTGCGGGTGTTGGCGAGAGACGCAGCATCGATATCAAGCAACACCTTCCACCCAGCTTTGAGCACCTTACAAACGTCTTGAGTGCGACTGCAGATGCCGACGATGACTTGGAAATCGTAGAGATGTTTCAGCTGAAAGAACACAAACACGAAGGGCAGAAGCAGCTTGAAGGAAGAGAAATGCTAAGGAACGGCAACTACAACTGCTTCCATGTCTGTAAAGACAGAACAAAATGCAGGCATTTGTGTTGCAAAGAGGGTATTCCAAAGGACTGCTTGAAACACGTTTCAAGAAACAACACCCACGATCAAGACAAACTTTCCAAAAAGGTGGCTGTGCACTTTCTCGAGTCGTCCAGAGAGTCGTCCGTAGTATCGCTTGGTATTGAGGATGCCGTAAAACCTTATGAGACCAGATTCCCAATCACGGAGTCAAACAATCTCCATGTCACAGTATATGAGCCCCAAGTTAATCATTCGTCTCTGGGTGAACAGCCGGACAAAGGTTCTTGCACAAATTTCGCAACTCCATACCCGCTTGCAGAGGTTGCTACTACAGAAAACACACACATAAATATCTCGTCGGATGATAATCTCCAGGACCAAAACAGCTCAACACCAAGCACGCGTACATTGGATTTCTTAGGCTCGGATATTGAGTTTGAATAGTCATGCAGAATATATTTATATTTTTTTTTTTTTTCCTTTCTTTCGAGAAACTGGAATATCAGCAAGGCCTGTGGGCTCACAAAAACAACAGCAAAAACAACAGCAAAAACCAAACCTCAATGAGCAGTAGTGTAAACGAAAGATCGGAAACGGAAGTTGTTTCCAGAAACCTGTGTGCCGTGGTGGATATCGGGTCCAACGGTATCAGGTTTAGCATTTCCTCCAAAGCAGCACATCATGCCAGAATCATGCCGTGTGTTTTCAAAGATAGAATTGGTATTTCCCTGTTTGATGTGCAGTACTCGTCCAAATCCCTGGAAAAGGCCCCCATTCCTGTACAAACAATCAACGATGTGTGTGCAGCCATGAAACGTTTCAAGTTGATCTGTGACGATTTCGGGGTCCCACAGACCGGAGTCAGAGTGGTGGCCACAGAGGCCACGAGAGAGGCATTGAACTCCAAAGACTTCATAAGCTCCATCGAAAAGTCCACCGGCTGGCAAGTGGAGCTGCTGCTTAAGGAAGAAGAGGGCAAAATAGGAGCATATGGAGTGATATCCTCGTTCAACGTGGTTTCTGGGTTGTTTGTGGATTTGGGAGGCGGAAGCACCCAGTTGTCGTGGATAAAATGTGTCAATGGGGAGATTGCAATGTCCTCCTCACCAGTCTCTCTGCCATACGGTGCTGGAGCACTTTCAAGAAGAATGCAGTTTGAAGACAAGAGATCATTGTTTTTGGAAATAAGAGATGCTTACGCAGAAGCCGTCAAGAAGGTGGACATTCCGAGAGATATGATCGAGGAAGCTCAAACCAGAGGCGGGTTTGACGTGTATGCGTGTGGAGGCGGCTTGAGAGGAATGGGCCATCTGCTGCTGTCCCGTATCGAGGACTACCCAATCCAGACCATTATCAACGGGTTCTCTTGTGCCTCGGAGGAGTTTGGGTCGATATGCGACTACTTGTTTTTGAAGGGCCATGTGCCTGATAGGTCTACCAAGATTTTCAAGGTGAGCGAGAAGAGAGCCCAGCAGTTACCAGCAGTGGGCCTGTTGATGAGCGCAGCCTTTGAGTCGTTGCCTAGGGTCAGAAACATCCATTTCAGCGAAGGTGGTGTCAGAGAGGGGTCGCTGTACTCGATCTTACCAAGAGAGATCAGAGCCCAGGACCCAATACACATCGCTACGAGACCATATGCACCACTGCTAGCATCCAAGTATCTGGCGTTGCTGAAAAGTGCTATGCCGGCCAACGAAGTTCCTAAGATGATTTTTGAAAGAGTAGCACCGGCTCTGTGCAACCTGGCGTTTGTCCATGCTGGGTATCCGAAAGAGCTGCAGAGCACCGCGGCTTTACACGTTGCCACCACCGGTATCATTGCTGGTTGTCATGGGCTGTCCCACAGAATCAGAGCACTGATCGGGATAGCTCTGTGCGACAGATGGGGAGGCGACTTGCCGCAAACCGAGTTCGACTACAAACAAAAGTTGGAAGAGGTGGTGTTACGGGACGGTGACCGCTCAGAGAGACAGAGACTAGTGTGGTGGACAAAGTATATAGGGCAGATCATGTATGTCATTTGTGGTGTGCACCCAGGAGGCAACATCAGAGATGGTGTTTTCAACTTTATGATCAGCGAGAGCGACGAGATGGACATCACCGATGCCACCGGAGCCTCCTCGAAAAAGAAGGCACTGGATGTCATTGTAAAGATGAGCAAGGACGACTTGAAGACCTCTGCTTCTGTGAGGGGTAGAATAATGACGTTGCAGAAGAAGATCAGAAAGTTGTCCAAAGGCAGCTCCCAGAAAGTGAGAGTGGGGGTTCAGTACTATGAACATGAATAGCGTGTGTAAAATGCGGGTAAATAATCTGTGTGTATGAATGTGGGGGGATTTTTTTTCTTCTCTTCTTATTATCTTTCCGTTTTTTTTTTACAAGTGTGAAGTGGGTTTTGCCACCTTAGAGACACAAAGCACACCAAGAAAGCATCCAAAGAGTAATGGTTTCCCTAAACGAACTAACGACCGCATTGAAATTTGCAGTAGACAACGGCAACTACGCTGCCTGCGAAAAGCTATTGCCCACCATCAGGCTAGAATTGATCAAGAACAACTTGTTGGTTCCTGACTTGAAGGAGTCTCTAACCAACACGGCGTACTTCAACGACCTATGCGTATCGAGAAGCATAATAGAGTGTGCAAGCATTTGCTCTATCAATTTGGAGCAGTTCCAGCGTTTCGAGCAATTTTTCACGCAGTTGAAGCCATACTATTTCAACGAGATCAACTCGAAGTTGAGTGCGTCTGGCAGCAAGAACAAATTGACCAGTTTGTACTTGTTGCACTTGCTATCCAACGGTAACGTCACAAAGTACCACGAGGAGTTGGATTTTTTCAGCAAGAAGATAGCCAACATAGAAGACGACGAGTACTGTAGCTATCCTATCAAAGTGGAAAAGTGGTTGATGGAGGGGAGTTATCAAAAGGTCAAGGACTTGTTGACAGTCGGAGGAGACAAAGAGGAGTTTAAGTACTTTAGCAAGATTCTTTTGAACCAGATCAGAGAAGAGATTGCCATAAATACGGAAACTGCCTACGCCAAGTTATCACTATCGACTGCCAAGGCGTTGTTGTTTTTGGACAACGAAAAGCAAATGGAGCAGTATGCTATCAAGATGGGATGGACAATCGACAGGGGTGTCATCGTGTTCAAGAGTGGCGAAAACAAGGAAGAGGAGATGGAAACTGAAGAGAGCAAGGATCCTCAGCAATACAAGATCATCTCCCAAGTCTTGGACTATGCTATCAGCTATGAAACTATTGTATAGATTAAAAGAAATGCACTCTCGTATGTGATTATTATTGTTAAATATTTTTTTTTTTTTTTTTCCAATTTTATTATTGTATATATCATAAAAACTTCATTACATAGATTTATAAATAAGAATAGTCAGTAACTTAAGATGACAAACACATTTTTTATTTACTTGGGATAACACCAACGGACAAACCTTGAGCCAATCTCTTTTGGGTCAAAGCAGCAATGATGGCAGCACCGGCACCGGAACCATCTTCAGCAGCAACGATGACAATTGGATATTTGTTGTAGTCGGATTTTTCTTCCCATCCGTAGATATCTTTCAAACCAGCGTGGGCTCTTTCTTTGAAACCTGGGTATCTGTTGAAAACGGAACCATCGGCAGCTATGTGACCGGTGGCGTAACCTCTCTTTTGACAGACGGCAGCAATACCACAGACAGAGATTCTGGCGGCTCTTGTACCAATCAGTTCGGCCAACTTTCTGATCAATTTTCTTTCAACGACAGTGGTTTGGATTTTCAATTCGTTGGTGAACAGATCGTCAGTGTCTTCCAAGTTTTCGAAAGGATCTTCTTCGATTCTGGCTGGGAAAGAGGTATCCATGATGTATGGTTTTTCCAAATGGGTTATGTCTTGACCTTTGAAGATGAAACCTTGGCTGTGCAAATCGACCAAGGTCAATCTTAGCAATTCACCCAAGTAGTACCCAGAAGTCATTTTTTCAAAAGTTTGTTGACCTGGTCTTGGAGATTGTTCGTCAACTAGAGCATCGTATTTGGTTCTTGGTAAGATGAAATGTTCGTTATCGAAAGAACCGTATTCACAGTTGATGGCCATCAAAGAATCAGCTGGAATGTCATCACTCAATCTACCTTGTAATTTTTCAATGTCGCTACAAGTGTCGTAGTAGGAACCGTTGACACCGGTACCGAAAATGACACCCATCTTGGTTTCACCATCGGTGTATAGGGAGGCAACCAAAGTACCAACGGTATCGTTGATAAAGGCAACGACTTCGATTGGCAAGTCTCTCTTGGCCAATTGTTCTTGCAACATTGGAACGACATCGTGACCTTCGACACCTGGGATATCGAAACCTTTGGTCCATCTTTGCAAGATACCTTCGTTGATTTTATCTTGGGAAGCTGGGTAGGAGAAAGTGAAACCTAATGGCAAAGTGGTGTTTGCTGGAATACCTTCTGGGAATTCTTCGTGGTAAAAGACCTTCAAAGAGTCAGCAATAAAAGCCCACAATTCGTCTTTGTTTTGAGTGGTTCTGATGTGGTCTGGCAACTTGTATTTGGATTGAGTGGTATCGAAAGTTCTGTCACCGCCCAATTTGACTTTGACAACTCTCAGATTGGTACCACCCAAATCAATAGCCAAGAAATCACCGCTTTCTTTACCGGTTGGGTGTTTCATGACCCAACCTGGAATCATTGGAACGTTACCACCTTTTTTGGTCAAACCTTTGTCCAATTCAGTGATGAAATGTTTGACAACAGCTTGCAATTTAGTACCAGAAACGTTGAAAATAGCTTGTAAACCATGGATTTGTTGCATCAAATCGGCTGGGACATCAGCCATAGAACCTTTTCTTGCTGGAGGAGCTTTTGGACCTAAACGAACCATATTTGAGTATTAGTGTTTTTTTGGGAGGGGGGGGGATTTGTTAAGAGATATATATATATATTCTTGATGGTTTTTTTATAGTTTTCTTATGGGGAGAGAGAGAGAATAAAGGACTGAATGTGTACGAATAGGATATGACACAGTGTTTATATATGTTGTATAAATAAATGAGAGTAATAAGTATCATTCACCAACATTGGAAAGAAGGGTGTGTGTGAATCTATTAATATATTAAATCAAGAAAACGGGAAAACAGAAAAAACAACAGGGAATTGATTAATTAATTACAAATTTTTTTTATTTTTTACTAGTCGAGTAAGACACAAAGATTCGTTCATATAGATGAAAGTGGAAAGATTTTTCATTTGGTTTTGTTGTTTTAATTATTGCGTTCTTTTGATAGTCGCAGTGAGAAAATGTCAACAAGGAGAGAGAGAGAGAACGATACGAATTGCGTAAGATATTCGAGTAGTAAGTGGAAACTACGTATGTCATACAATCATATGACATACGTTGTTTTTCAGAGACTACTTGGAAGTGTGTGTTGTTTTGTATATGGATATGTTTTATCAATAACTAAAACCCAGTCTTCGGGAAAACTCAACAACAACAATGATTTTTTGGTTTTTTTACTAATTTAGTTTTTCCGGTACTTCTTTTCTACCCACTCTTGCCGTCTCTTGCCGTCTCTTGCCCCCCCCTCAATCAATTCAAATGTGTATCAAGAACACACAGAAAAGCGTGCACGAGTCTGTTTTTTCTTCTTCCTTTTTTTTGAAAACTTTTTTTTTTAGTGGAAGTTGAACTAGAAAGAATCAGAGAGAGAGAAAAAGAGGGAAAAACCATAAAATCAATTTCAGACGTACAACATGACATCGACAGTTTGTATTGATTTTTTTCTTCCCCCACAATTAATTCATCAAACTGAGTTGGAAGTAAAATAAAATAAAATAAAATAAAATGAAAAGGGAGACCACAGCACAGAGTTTTGAAGGAAACAGGGATTTGTGTGTATAAAAACCAAAAAACCAAAAAAACCAAAAAAACCTAAAAAAAAACACTCTGGGGTAAAACAGAGATGCTATACTAAAGTGACACGATTTTCTCCACTCTGATAAATCCCCAACCCCACATTTTTTTTTTTTTTAATTTTTTCTTTTGAGAATCGGTGGTAAGAGTGAGAATCGGTGGAATTGATTATCTTGGTATTTGATGGAGAAGAGGTATCCCCGGGGAAAGGAACAAAAACAGTCAACGTCGAGACAATTTGCGTTGATCTTTGAGGTGTCCATGACATATAATTTCCGCTGTAAAAAAAGGAGGGATGTGGAGGTTAGAAGGGAGAGAGAGAGAAGGGAAAAGCACAGAAATAGGGATGAAATGCATAACTTATCCAAATAGATTAATTAAATCGGGTGCCTTTATGGCTTGATTGTAATTTTCTTTCTTTTTCTTTTTTCCGTTTTATTAATTAAATTTTCGTAAAACAAAAAGAGGGAATTTTTGATATTGGATATTTTTGGGAAACTAACAGGGTTGACAAAGACTCTCAAGACTTTGATGTTTATAGGTGGATATGTTTCCTGTTTGAAAGAGAGAAGCTGTACAATACACAATACCAGTAACGTTTATCATTTTTTTTTTTTTTGGTTTTTTTCTTTCCTTTTGGTAAAATACAATATGAGACTTTCGAATGTGCTTCTCAGGAGTGTCAAGATATATATGTATACATATATTTTTAATCAATTAAAGAAAATCATCTGCTTGCTAATGTTCAAGTCTTGGCCATTGATTTGGATTCTTGAAGAGTATAACTTGGAGAAACTCGGATAGGGTAACCATATCTTAATTCATAATTCAAAATTTTCAAGAAAAAAAAAGAAAAAAAAATAGTGTTGTGACGTTGTGGTATGATTACATATGTGTTGATACAGAGCAAAAAAAAAAAAAAAGGAAACCGCCCAATAAACACAGCCTGGATATTTAGATGTTATAGGTTTTGTCTCTGCAATGAGCAGACCTTAGAACCCAATTGATATCAAAACACAGGTATACCAAAAACGATCATGTGGGAATAAAGTTCAAGACCAAACTATTGTACTTATTCTTGTCTCAAAGGGCTCAAACATAGATGTGAATTACAGACGAGAGTGCAAAACAGTGCAAAGAGATACAGTTTTCTTCTCTCTCTCTTTGTTTTCAACTTTTTATGATCGAGAGTATAAATACACGACTATGCATGTCTCAGAGTCTTTTCGTCCAGTATCAGACATGAAGGTTTTTATAGTGCACGTTATAAAATGGATTCCAACATGCTGCATCTACTAAACCACAACAAACGTACTGGCAGATACTCTTGGTTGGAAGCAAGATGGGCAAGATCCATGCTTGTTCTATCACAAGGAGTATGGTGTAACAATAACACACCTATCAGAATTGGCAGTCCTGACTATTGATCCAGAGAGTGAGAGTGACTGGTACACTTTCACAGCATTTTGATATAGCTACAAACTATAAGCCCAACAAATTTGCCACCCATCATTTGTCTTTGCCCGAGCCCATTCGAACCAGTTGCT